>JBAMMX010000002.1:15964342-16094342 GCA_037126225.1 Dillenia turbinata | reverse complement strand
AGGTCAAAAGAGGCTCCCACGCTCTTACCCATGGGTTTCTTAGCCGAAGGAGCGTGGCTTCGGATGCTTTAGCAACTCCATTTTGTGTTCAAAATTACTGTATGCGTATTTATGGATGTGATGTTGGTGACAAAATTAGGTTTTTATCAAAGATAGTATCTTATGAGTGATATAAAATATTTGTCTCTCAAAATCGGTAAAAATATTAAATTTTTTAATTAAATTTAAAAATAAAAAAAAAATTATGCTACCAGAGTTATCTTTGCTCAAACCAAATTAATCGATTTATAATTCCAAATATCAGTCGGTAAAGTATTAAAAAAATATTAATGTGAAACATTTTATAATTTTGAGATTTTTTGATCCACGATGGTATTTTTTTAATAATATTTTCTTTGAAACGAATTCAAGGGTTGGTTCCTTTTATAATTTACTATTTTGTTATTGAGAACCAACCACCTTATTATTTTTCGTCTGATTCACATTACTGTCACGCCTTAAATCTAGTCAAAATCAAGTCACTGGATAACACAAAATTTTATTGATGATTCTATATTTTAATGGAGGTTAAATTAAATTTTTGTAACGGTAAAAAACGCTTAAAAAGAGTAATAAATATTAATTTTTTTTTATTTTTAGAATAAGAAATTATATTAATAATCTATCTACTATTAATATATATTTTTTATTATTGAATTATAATTTAACTGGTATTATTTATTTATTTTTTAAATATCAAATTCAAGACACTTCTGATTTAACATATTTTTTATGTTTTGTGTTGGGAGTTTAACTCTCTCTCTCTCTCTCCCCCTCACTCTCTCTCTCACACACATTTTCATCTTTCTTTCCCCTAAAAATGCATATTTCAGGTGCCAAAAAATAGTTCATTCTCACTACAGCCAGAACAAGAGAGATTATATATGAGTCGCTGAAAAGGATCGAGTAGAATTCATCAAACAAAAAGATCCTATAGAACACAGATAAATAACAAAAATAAAATGGACCAGAAATACAATGTTTTAAGAGAAATCTAGGTTTCCAAATCTATGATACACCACTCTCCTTCAATGTACAAGTTATCTAATTTTCACATGTTGATGGTCCCGGATAAGTGACCATTTTGCGCCCTGACAGCCAGCATGGTTTGTCCACCCTCAAGATTTTACTAAATACTGTAGAACCCTAAATTTGTTACCAAGGGCCTGTTAACGTCCTTCTCAAGCACTGCCTTTTACCTCCCCAGTGCTGATTTACAGTCTCATTCAGCAACTGAAAATGAGAAGGGGAAAAAAATTAATCACTTTGTCATAACCATGAAGAAGAACAAAATTGTTTGGATGCAATTTATGATGCAGCAAAGGTTGAACTAATGCCAAAATTAATCAGATTAATGACCAGTGTTTTCATAGAAATTTTATGACTTTTTGAAAACATTATGTTTCCAAGTAAAAATTTTGTGTCCTAGAGAAATGCTGCAAGTGGAATAGGACAGGAGGAGGCACTTCCAGAATGGGGTCATTTGAAAAAGAAAAAAGAACCAAGAACCAAGCTGCCTTCCTGAACCAAGAGAATGAAACTCTTTATTGCCATTGGCTTGTACCATGCCAAAACAAATTCAGCTTAGAAGTATTCCATGCAAACGAGCTTATTTCCAGCCTTTTTCAATGACAGATGTCATTATACAAGTTAAAGGTTATGTACCTGTTTTGACTGCATTTCCATATATTCTAGCTGCAGACAAATAAGCACAAGGTCAGCTTTGCCACAGCCACAAAGGAGACAAATATATTCTTTAACAAACAATGAATTTCTGATGCAATTGGTGATTCACCTGTTTCCTTTGCAGTTCCTGGTTCATCTTTTTGAGGTTTGAAACTTCTGCCTCCAGTTCCAAAGTGTATGCCTGCAAGAAGTCCAAGTGCTTCAGCAGTCTGTATTTAAGCAAAAGCTAACTATTCTTTTTTTTTTTTTTGGGTTTTCACCGACTAGTATCCGGGTTTCACCCAATTAATCTAATCAGAGTACTGTGACTCTCCCAAATTTCATTTCTCCATTCCCATGGCTTGAACCCAAGATATATGGTTAAGGAAGTGCGGCGTCCTATCGCTACATCTATAAGAGTTTGGCAAAGCTAACCATTCTAAGACCCAGCTCGGTGGCATCACCCACTGAAACAATTTGTTGTAACAAATCTTCAAGAAAAGAAAAAAGAAAAGAAGAGAAAAAAAAAATATTCCCCTTTCAGATGAAATTTGTTTAAATTTACATCAAGATTCAAATACTCATTCTCACTTTAAACTTGGTTCTTAGCACTCTGGTTTTGATGGAGCACGAGTCACTACAATTGTTTCTCTTCTACAGATGAAATCTTAGCTTTAAAATTTCAAGGGAAATCATCACAACTTTATATCTCTTAGACCATCACATCCTCCTAGTTCTAATATGAATCCGGAAAAAGCTGAAGAACATTAAACTACTGGGAATATCAGGTAACTCATACAGTGTAAATACTTCACAAAATAATGTAACAGATAGATTGTGGTGACGTTTGAATGTTTATGCTGCTCATGTGAACCATAAAAACATTAAAGGGTTTCAAGGCGCATGCACTCAATTTTCAAGGAGTTCCAGGTTCCTCATATAGATCAGCTTTGGACTACCAAATATGCTTCCACAATTGATTGTCCTAAAATTTTATGCAAACTAGTTGCCTTATGACTTTTGTTTGATTGGAAGATGTGTAGCATGCTATGGCTACCCCCAACGATCTAAACTACAAAGAGAATGAAAACCAACTCAACAGGCAAAATGCATGAAAGAAAAGATCAACTGGTGGCAAAATTTTTATTGATGACAACTGGTGGCAGCTCAACATTGAGAACAAAAGCAAAGTATACCTGCTTACGATCCCGTGACCTTGCAGCTGATTCTCTATTTTTTATCATTCTCCTCTCCCTCCTTTCAACAACTTTCTCCACTGCTGCACTGCATCTTCTACCCCGTGTGCCCTCACTAAATGGATAGGGGGCAATTGATGACAAAGAGGATGGATGTGTATTGCGCTTCACTATTACATCTGAAGCTATCTGGCTTACAGGGGAACCAGCTGCAACTGGAACGGCTCCAGTTCTTAAACCAGCAATACCCATTTGGCCACTCTGTGCACCACCACCCTGCACTAACTGGTTGTTTATGGATGCATCTGTAACCTCAACAGCAGCAACTCTTGTTGCAGGATTGACAACCGGAACATTGTTTGCGGCTTGGATTGTGGATGTAAACACATTAGGGGATTGCTTAGGAAAGAGTTGTGATTGTTGTTGTTGTTGCTGCTGCTGCAGCAGTTGCTGTTGAGAAGACTGAACTCCACTAACATTCAGAGATAAGTGTGGAATCTGGTTAGGAACAGGATTAGGAGTACTAGTCTCAGCAACCCGATTAGGGAAAACAGCTGTGTTCCAAGTTCGCTGTTGAAATCCAAGAGACAAACCAGTGTTGGCAGTGGTTTGTGGCAGAACACCAAAATTTGCAGAATTGTTTGTCATTGGTTGAGCATCTTCTCTTACTGCACCGGCTTTCACTAAAAACTCTTCCAAAGTCATCTCTCCCAAGGTTTGTTGTCTTTGAGGCAAGTTTGACGATCCCCCAGGACGGTTTCCATCCTTTGCACCATTACCTTCTTTGAACAAGTCCTTCCAAACTTCATCAACCGTTTTTTGACTAAGTGTTCGTGGCAAGGTTAAAGAACCTTGTCTTTGTATATTCCCACCTTGGGTGCTGCCGGATGGATAAACAGTGGAAGATGGAGTTGCTTGAGTCTCTTCAGCTGCCCAAATGTTTTTTAGGAGCTCATCCATATTCATTGAGCCAAAATCCTTCCCACTTCCACCCCAGGTGCACTGAAACTCATCGAAGGTCAAGGAGTAGATGGAACTCTCTCGAGCCAAGGGTAAAATGGTAGGTGGCTTTCTGCCATTGCCTTCAAAAGGCGGAATGTCATCAAAATTTTTGAAGTTCATGGAAGACCCCTTTTAGACAGAATCTGAAGCAGTGGCAGCATTATTAAACACAAACAAATGTCAGATATTTTGCCCAATACCACCCTCATTTCTTAAAATAAAACTTCTTTACTCTAAAGTTTAGACAACATATTCTCCAACACAAAAAGGGTGAAAGTAGCAAACATTAATGGATCAGCTTGTATTGGAACCTATGTTGCATGGACACTCACCATTTATGAGTTGTATCCAGCATTGTTAGACACAATACTATATAACAACTTGTAACTTCGTCGTGTTTTTATGTTAGTGTTGTGTGTCATTTGTGAGTGACTATGTGCTCCGGAGATTGGAAAGTAGACACAAATCAATCTAACTCAACTATCCACAGACTCAACCCCATTCATGGGGTTTCACAACTGTCATAAACATTTATGTCACCAATTTACTCTTAACATCCAAAAAGAAATCCATAAATCACATTTCAAGATGGGAAAATGATCAATCACAAAAGGATTTCAAGAACTTCAACTCTGGAATAACTTTAAGTAGTAAATCCAAGAAAATCCAAGAAAATCAAGAAATTATCATTAAACGAAACTAAACTATAGTGCACAATGTTCAGGCAACAGCAAAATGCAAATGATAACAAACTAAACTAATGATCTTTAATTTGAAAAACAATATCACTACTTAAAGAGAATAAAAATTGTTGAAAGGACTGCATATAGAAGATAATGCCTAAGGTCAGTGAGCGAATCAATGAGCAAAATGTGCACACTCTAGTGGATGCCCTCCAGCACCATCAAGAGGTTGCGTTGCAGACCTTCCAGAGTGTATGCAATAGAATTCATCAATTTCAATTGATTGCAGTAGGCTTTCAGATCTAAAATTCTGAAAAGGAAAAAGGAGATAAAATTCATACCTAGAGCTCACCAATAACAGAATAGGGATGACTAAATGAAGACGTCTGAATATCTAGGATAGCAAGCTATCCCTAGAGTTTTGACTTCCCACCAAGCAATATGCCAAACATTGAAATCGGTTCTTATCTAGAATCGAAGACCGTAAACTCACTGAGGTTCACTAGTAACAACTGAAATCACGTTTAGATCACAATCAAACGAAATACCCATGATCCTAAATTTTTTACTTAAATTAGAAACCAACGTTTTAAATTAAAAAACCAATCATAACTTGCCATAAAACCACCATTGCTGCCCCTAGAAGGCAAAAAATACAATGAACTGACTTGAAAGATTATCTGATTCTCAAGAAAGATCAAGCACAAGAGAGATTAAAGTAGATACAATAAAATATCCAATATACCAAATTTTATAAAATCAAAAAACTAAAACTAAATCTATAAATTATATTATCAAACACACCAAACCAAATCAAACTGACCCTCATATCTCTATCTAAATATAAATCCAATCTAGCATTTTTCAAAATTACACCAAATGCAAAGTGCACATTACCAGCTCAAATTCTATTACCAATTAACCAAAAATCACAGCGCAACAAATATTACATGAAAGGTCAGCAAAAAATACCAATTTTAGTAGAATTCCATAAAACAGAATAATCAGATCATTACAAGTGAATAACTCCACTAAAGAATTTGAAGAACAAAAATAAGAAAGGCAAGAAAAGGAAAATGAAAAACCTAAAACGTCACTTTACATTCAAAAATTCAAAAAAAAAATGAATTTATTGACAAATAACCAAAATGACAATAGAAATAGAGATGTTCATGTTCGCTCACAAAAATTAACTAAAAATCATAACACCAATGACATAAAAAAAGAAAATTAATAATAAAAAGATAAATAAATGAATTATCAGATCACTTAAATCAAAGAAACCCAATTCAGATTTAGAAGAAGAAGAGTGGAAAAAGCAAGAAAAAAGAAAACTAAAACCCAACTTCATAATTATAAGAATTCAGGAAAAAATTAAATTCAAATGAAAAAAAAAAAAAACACCAAGAAGGAAAACAGGAATAGGAAGGGAAGCGGTTAAATTCGACAAGAGAAGCACTTTTACCTTTTATTTTTGCTCCCGGGTTCGCGAAAATTTGAGAAGGCGAAAAGTGTCGCTGCAGGGAAGAGAGGAGAGAGAGAAGGGTCTGGAGAGACGCCAGGTGTCTACTCTCACCTAGACACCGGTTGAAATTTAAGGAGTGCAGTGTCTGAGTTATAATCTGCAACAACGCGGTCCCATTGTTCGACAAATGGGATTCTGCCACGTGTTGAAAGGAGAGATGGGTTTGAAGAACTGATGTAATTTAAAGCCAATGAGGTGATTATATGTGGAGTGATCTTGGCCGTTAAATTTCGCTGTCCGACAACATCAATCTGACGTTGATGATACTCCCTTATCTTCTTAGAAAAGGTCGAATTTTCTCTTATTTTTCGATAGGGTGACTCACTTTTTTTTTTTTTAATTTAAAAACGGGTGATGTCAAAGGATATTCTACCAGAATGGAAAGGAAATGGTTCAATAATTATTTTTTTTTTTATCAATTCTACGGTTTCATCCCGATTAATACAAATCAATCTATTATCGGATCATTTTCAGAAAAAAATCTCTCAATATAATTTTATCCGTATCCATAAAGAATCGAATTTATGATCATGATTAAGATAACTCATTTCCCTTTCAATTAAACTAACCGATATTGATATAAGTGAATAATTATATTTATTAAAAAAATATATATTTTTTAAAAGTCATAAAGATTTTTAAATTTTTTGGTGATATTTATAACATATTTATCTATTTTTATGACTAAATTTTTTGGTGATATTTGTAACATATTTATCTATTTTTATGACCATATATTAGTTAAAATTTATCGGAGTGGGGGACAGCATCTACGCCAAAGGGATAACCCCCCCCCCTCTCTCTCTCTCTCTCTCTCTCTATATATATATATATATATGGTTAGCATGAATGAAGTAAAAGACTTTTCTTTTACCACACAGAGGAAAAGAGACGACATCAATTTTTTTATAAGTGTTATACATTAATTATAAAAAATATATTCAAAACTTTCTTTTCCTTGAAATGTCTGAGTTTTGGAAGCACTCACTTCTTCCTTAAATCATCCAAACACAGTCGATCAAATGAGAAAATTTTCTATAATTAAGATAGCGTGTATAATTTGTTTTGAGATTTTTCGTCCTTTTAACGGTTTTCTCTAAATTAGTTCATCTTAACTCCTTGGAAAAGTATATAATCAAAAATCTATGAGATGTATAAAAAAGTTTTGAAGTCTATATTATAAAATTAACATATCAAATCATAAAACAAGTTTTTCTTAAAAAAGCCTTATGTGAAAAATAAAATATAGAAACTCTCTCTCTCTCTCACTGATTTCTCGAATCTGCTAAATATGAAAAATAATTCAAAAGAAATTTTTGTTGAAATATATAAAGAGAAAAAAATCGATATCTATAGGAGAATTAGTCCTTATATTATTATAGATTGAATAATTACTCAAATAATTGACTTTTAAAAATTAAATTTAACTCCACTTAGATCTATAACAACCCTAAGGTCAATCTATGCAAGTACAATAGAAAATAAAAGTAGAGATAGAAAGATAAATCTGGTTTATAGTGGTTTGGTTTTATACCTACATCTACTTTTCCAGTAGCAAGCCGAAATCTAACAATCTATTAGTTTCCATTATAATACTTGATTACAGAGTACAAACCACTTGTTGACTTCTGATCTTCTCATCAAGAAGATAATTTTATCCAACAATAAAAGATTCGACATTAACTCACAACTCAACATTCAACTCAACACACAAAAATAAGTGTACAAGAGTTTTCTGCAGTGCAGAAGACAGCTTTTAAAATGAAGACTTAAAGTACACAATTTTGTTCTCTTTTTGTTTGTAAAGTTGCTCTCTAAATGATGCTGAATTTTTCCCTCAAAAAGTGTACTATACTTCCTTCAACTTTCTACATTTGTTAGACCTCAAAGATTGCTGTAAAAAATAAGTTTACAACTCTTAAAATGCTATTGTAACTTTACACAAGTACAAGCAAATGTAGCAATAACTTTGATTCGAATCTTCCCTGATTTGAAGGCTAATTTTGCTTCTAATTTTGTGAGATAAACTAATTGTTGCAACTTGATTTTAAAATTCAAATATTAAACTTGAATCTGAAAACTCAAATTTCAATTTTTCCAAATGATAAGTTTGTTGTAATCATAAAATTATCTCAAAAAAAAAAAAAATATAGCTCCAGGAGGTTATGCTGTCCAAAAATCTAGTTGACTTTGCATACTTGTTTCTCCATCAAAATTCTAAAATTTTTATTCTATAAATCATCATATTTGCTATCTAATAATAACCTTAAAATGTTGAACTTTTGAATTTGAAAAATCCTGGCCGATGAAGAAGATATCATTGAACAAAAAACCCTTAAAAACCAACTTTTACAAAAGTGTTTCTGTTATGAAAATGAGTGACCAATCATTTTCATGTTTTTTTTTCAACATATCCACTAAATTTTTGTACCGTAAAAACTTGAAATTAGAGTATCTCACACTTTCTTTGAAATGTAATTTTCGGATTTAAAATTATTTCATTAAACAAGTAGATATGGTTATTCAAATATAGTTAAATAATCGTACTCAAAGATTTAAAAAAATTTTCAACATGTTGTAACTTCACGTTTGAAGTTTAACTAACTTGTCCTTTAGATGTGGAATATGCGATACGCATATTTAGTTTTAGTTTTAAATTAAATGTAATATTCAAATTATACTTACTATATTGGTTGGATTTTTAAAAATTAAGAAAAATATTATTTGACAGGGTAATAGATTCTATGATTCAGATTTACACTTTTTATAAAACTTATCTATCAAAAATTTAATTTGTATATTCAATAAAATTATTAGAACAATATGAAAGATTTTGTTATCATCAAAATTAAGGAGGCGACAATTTTCTTAACAAATTCTATATAATATTTATTTTTTAATACTATATCAATCAATATTTAAAATTATATTTCGATTAATTCGATTTAAATACTTATTAGATCCATTTAAGGATAACTCTCATAACATAATTTTTTTAATTTTTAAATTTTAAATTTGAGACTTAATTAAAAATTTAATATTTTTATCCATTAGATTGATCGTCTATTATTTACATATAATATTTATCACAAATAAGGTCCAATTTCAAATGTCGTATGCCATAATGTACAGAATGGAGTATGATGTATTATACGTATAACATGGCAAATTAAAATTGTACGTCATTGGGTACATAGTGGGGGAATTGTAAACAGGTGTCTAACCATAAATGTTGACGTGTAAAAGACAAAAAAAGGTGGGTCCACAAGAAGAAAAACATATATTATCGAAATATATATAAATGGTAGGGAGAGTACAACGTGTAGAGTTTCAAATGTTATGTTAATCGTACCGTATATTAACCCGTAAAATTTAAAAATAATGAATAAATCGATCAAATCATAAATCAATACGATCGAATTACTGATTTTTAAAAAATAATTAAAAATATATATAAAATCAATAATTACTCTTAAAACGCATATTAACAAAAACTAAATAACTAAATTATAAATTCATATAAAATATAAATTATAATCATAATATTCAAAAGTTAATAGTCTTATCATCTCATAAAAATAAATAAAAAAAAACAATCTATTTTCTTTTTCTGTCCTACAATCAATCAAACACAATAAAAAATAATGACAACAATCAATAAAGGCAAGTAAGGAATGAAACTGCAAAATAATATCACAGGGTAGAATTTATGGATAACAGCTATCAATATGATCTTCTTTCAAACCATAAATTTGTTATTTTTATTTAGTTTAGATTTCAGCTAGCTATATTTATCTATATTTGTTTATGTTTAAGACAGTCACAATCATTCTCACCAAATGAGCAACGAGAAAATTTCAAACAATATCCTAAAATGATCAAACAAAGATGAGAATCAGGATTGCTTGAGCATAGAGAGAGAGAGAGAGAGAGAGAGAGAGAGAGAGAGAGAGAGAGCCTAACTTGTGGATCGCGACTGCAGGACGTGGCTTGTGACTCCAAAACAGAGAGCGATGACTTGCAATTAAAATTGAAGATCATTGAAACTAAAATCGAAATTAAGATTGAGAAGACAAAGACTGTTATAAAAACCCTAAAAATTATAAAAGCCCTAAAATTTGATATTTCAATTCAAAACCCTAAAAATTTGGTATTTCAATTCAAAATCCTAAAAATCAAAATCTAATTCTAAACATGTTGAGTCTTGAGAGATAGACTTTACCTTATAGAAGAATCAACGAACGTCAAGCCGCAAATGTGGAATTGTGAATTGTTGAGAGAGAGTGAAGACGAAGATGAAGACAAAGACGATGAGTGAAGACGAACACCGTGAGAGCGAGAGAGAGAGCAGTGAGAGTGAGAGAAAGCAAGAGAGAGAGAGAGCAGGGACAGATCGAGAGAGAGCAGCGAGGTGAGGGTGAGACTGTGAGAGACGGAGACAGAGACGAAGATTGCAAAGGGAGCGAGAGAAAGCAGAGAGAGAGAGGGAGCAACGAAAAAAAACTCACCTTTTTTTTTTAACCTAGACCGCGGATTTTTTTAATAGATGGTTCACACGATTCGCGGTTGAACTGCCATTGAACCACCGGTTCAGTCCAGTTCAAGTGCAAAATGGTATTTTTATCCAACCGAATCGTGAAAATGCTTTGAGAAGGGTTGAACCGGTTGAATCGATGGTTCGATCCAGTTTTTATAACATTGATTTCGATTTTATATATCCATTAAAAATAATTATAAAAGATTAATTGAAAGAAATTTTGTTGAATTTTTTATCCCGCAAGATATATTTTCCAATAAGGTAAATGATCGAGGATCTTAATCTTCGTTGAGGAGGGTGACCTAGGAGTTTTATGTGGATGTGGTTTGACGAACCCGGCTAAATATTGGGGGTGCTTCAAGTTATAGGAGTCAAATGGTTATGTTCACGAAGAGGGGGTGCATTAAACGTGGAATACTTAACACCTACATTGCAAGGATCCGAAATTCGGTGGCCGTAGCTTTCCTCCTCCATTGGCCCGATTACCATGTAGTGATAAGACGGAGGAAGACTGATTGATAATTTAAGAAAGAATGACTTCATATACTTCTGACAGAAAGGAAAGCCTTTTACTCTCTCTCTCTCTCTCTTACTCTTATAATGATTTATTTCCATTATAATATTATAGCATTCGTGTTAGTTTTAAATTGTAATATTTTATTTTATTAAAATAACCTAATTAAACAATGTTATCATGCCCCATAAAATACTATATACCGTTGACTTCATAATATTTTTTTTTTTGGGGTTACTAATATATTATTGTTTGTTATTGTTAAAAAAAAGCACTATATTAATAAATTACCAAGCACTATATAAATGTCAAGATTTAAAAGAATATACATTTTCTAATACATTTTAAACTTTCTTTCATAAATAAAAATTAATATCGAAAAAAATAAAAACCCAATAATATGTTTATAAACTTACCAATGGTTGATTTACTATAGACACTGCTCCACAATTTTCATTATCTAATTTTTTTTTTGAATATTTAATTAGAAACAATTTAGTACATTTACCTACTGGTATCTAGGTTAATTTTCTCTTTGGTTTATGTCAAGCAAAAAAATAATAATAAATATAATAATAATAAAGATTGTAATGCATCGACAAAATTTCACAGGAAAATTTAGGCAAAGAAAATAATTACTCCTACGTTACCGAGAGCAATAGCCAATAGAGTCGCAGCTTCCATAACCTAAGAGAGAGGGTTGCCAAATGATCACCTAATAAGAGAAGAGTGGCGAAGAAACTTAGCATCCCTTACAACAAGATGAAAAAATAGTGACAAGCGTTTCAAACAGGCTCAGAATAGGGATTTCCGAAGGTGTTCACATATGAAAGCTTGTAGAAAGTTATGTGAAGGACATAGTACACCCAAGCACTGTTACTTATCCGCTGGGAATTTTAATGTTACCTTGCAAATTCAGCCCATCTTTTTGCTTCATCTGCCATCTGATTAATCTCAGTGGAGCTAGTGTGATCTGCAAAATGGTAAACCAGTTAAAAACCTATTAAGAAGATCTCCAATTGCAAAATTATGTTAAAATCAAGTTCCATACTCATTCATACCCTCTACTCCGTCACTAGATCCCAAGCCTTCCCACCGAAAGCATATCTGGTTGCAAATTTTACAATGTCAAGTGGGAAATAGAAGATGAGGTTGTAGAGCCAGATAACACCAGCCCAGCCCCAACAAATTCCTTTAATAGCCGCAAAGCTTCAATTTGCATAAACAGCAATTACTGTGGCTATCCATGGACATAGAAGTGGTTGTGGTCAGTCTTACACTTTTGAAGTATATGCATAAATAAATTGTCCAGACTGTGATCAGACATTAACTTACAGGCTGAGCCACTACAAAAGCCAGGACGAGGAGAAGACCGGGGGTGCTCCACATAAGACCAACTGCTTGTTCTTGTCACAAATATGAGAGCCTGACTGATGGTGCTCACTTGCAGATATACTGTTGAGGCAAGCATTCTGAAGTCATCTTCTATTGCATGCTGAAGGCCTGAAACCCTGAAAATGCACGGCAATTATCACATGCAGAAGCAACCAATCAATTTTAATCGAGTTCTAATTGTGTTCACAATTTATATACTAATGCTCAAAACTATACAGAAATTATACATACCACTATTAACACTAAGGCAATTAAACAATTGTGTTCCAAAACCCCTATGAACCATCTAAAACAAAAGGTCAACTCTGCAATGCAGAAATTAAAAAATGCTTAATGTTAGAGCAGAATTTCCTTACAGGAAAGAAGTCTGTTTTATATGCTGCTAAAGAAAATGATTGTCATCACTGCCAAATAACTGCCAAGAACAATCCCAGTAACGAAGATTTTGGATAGCTTCCAGCTGTCTGGAAGTGGGGATAGTTTAACCCTGTCCTTTGATATTGTCATGATAGCACCTGGCATCTCTCCTGCCCATCAGTAAGAGCCAAGTATTTGATCAACAAAAAAGCAAGTAGAAAGCATTTTTTGTTCCTAAGCCTATAAGAAATTAAACCATAATAAAGCATGTACATGTTACTTCTACACCTTTTAGTTTTTGTGGATCACGATTCAAAATGAATGAAAAAGGACATAACATCATTAAGGATGTCAATGATCAACACCATGAATGGTGGAAAATCGAACTCCCAGATAAGGGCTAGTTACATGAAACCAAGCTGTCATAGAAGAAGGAATAGAATGATTAGGATTGAAGCAGAACCCAACCAAACAATTGCTAGATTAGTAGGATTAAGAAATTATAATGAAGAAGAGTCTGGCTAACATAAGAAACATATCACTATACTGATTGTAATTGACATTTCATAAATTTGTAAACAGTAAAACCAAGGAAAAGATTAGTCATTAATCAGTAATTCTTGGACAATACATCTCATAGTCAGAAACCAGGACTTCATCCTCTGAAAGATTGCTCAACCGGTTAGTACAGCAGTAATAATCACACTATGACTGGGCTCTATAACGTCAATGTCCAAAGCACCATGTGCCGCATCAGCTTCATAAGCAACAGTTATGCTGATGTCAGCCTTCTCAAGGGCAAAAGCATCATTAACTCCCTCACCATGTGTTTCCTACTTTGCAAACACTCAATGATGTATTTGTGCTCTACCAACAGATAACATATAATCAAATTAAGGGCAATTTTAGCCAATAAAGATCAGTTCACCCCATGATTCAAGTGCTATACCTTGAGTGCTTTTACTTTTGTCAGAGAACCACTTATCCAATAAATAAAGACTACATCCATAGATCTGCCGAGTAAGCCAAAAAGTTGCTATCCCGTAAACAAACCTGTGATCATTTTTACAGTTACCACAAGATTTTAGAGCTCTTCTTATTGTATCCACACTATTATGTCATGGAGGGTCAAATAGAGGCATCAGGCCCACAAATTGCCACCGATTTCTTTGACTCTCCTTGTGCCTATCAGGAACTTCCTGCAATGCACCAACAGGGGAAAATTTTTCACATTATTTACTGTCGTGTTACAAATGTAAAGAAGACAATTTAGATTGAATTAACACATCATCCTCAAAGTTGGCATTACCTGAGAAGCAACAGCAAGAGATATCAATCCTCGCTCTGTGGATCTAGAAATGACTGCATAAACTCTCTGTTCTATTTGTGATTTATTGTGGATGAGGTTCAGAACCCAATTAATGAACAAATGCATGAGCAATGATATAGAGATAGAAACCTGAGATTGTATCACATGAAGAATAAAAGAGATGATTATCGATGGTACCTGTTCTGATGCACCTTTTTAGACCCTATGCATTCTATTTTCACTATCAAGATATGTCAAAGCTGTTTGCTTATTAGTTAGATTGAATGGAAGGAAATGAACCTCCTGAATACCAGACCTCACCTGAAGTAGAAAAGCTCAACATACAAGCAAGAAAAATTGAGCTCACTGAAAGGGGAAATAAGAAAGTATTATCATTATCAACATCTTTTGGATCAGCCAACATTCCCACAATGGCAGCATCTATTGCATCTTGATTCTCCACACAGGAGGCTTGGCCTGCCATGAGAATGAATGACGGTATTTGCATCTTCTTCTTTAACAAATACCTAGCGAGTGAAACCAAGGACATGGATGTTAAATTGAAAATAAAGATATGTCGTAAACCATCCAAATATTAAACCTCAATCAAGCTCTTCTCAACTGTGAGTTTGTTTAGTGTCAGAGTTCCAGTTTTGTCACTGCAGAGCACATCCACGCCTGCTCCCAATTGAAACAAAACAAATGAAAATAAAAATTTTCATATCAGAAACCCTCAAGTTGTAATCGACTTAAGCTCCAATGGTTATTGTTCACAGCAACCAAACCTGCAGAGATAAGTGATGAGACCCAATTGCCATCGTCACAGATGGGATAATAGCCATGATAATGGGAATTCCACCAATGAGAAGCACAAGCATATTACTGTTGAATTGAAGCCAATTGTTGTTGAATTGGGAACATAACTAAATCCCCACAACAATGGAACATATGCAGAAATTCCCAATAGCAGTCAAGACCTGTCAGCCCCACATGTTATATGGTCCTAAAATTTGGATAGAAAGACTTCAAGAACCCATGCTTCTACAAATTCTCTTTGGGAAGCAGAGGGCAGAACGTTTTGAGAAGAGGACTACAAACATCACAGAAACAAGCTGACTAAATAATAGATGATAGACACAGACACGCACACCCCACATTGTCAGCCATACAAAACAAATCTTCATAATTTATTTTTGTATCATAATTTGAGAAAATGTTTTCCCACAACAAGACATTGAAGCCTATAGCCATTTCAAATACTTTTCCTTTCAGCCTCAAACATATCTCCCAATATTTGATTTGTGCTTTCCATTTTCCATAGTCACAGCTTGTCAAATTGTAAATCTTATGTTAACATGATGTATATTTAATATTTCTGTAGGTACATAAACACGAAAAATGCTGTTAGTGCATATATCAACCTTTAAAATGTAATGATAAAAGACAGATAATTGTTGAATTTCATTACCTTCTAGACCATGATGTATAAATAAAGTAAATAAGACAAGTTTGTGTGAAGGCATCTAAAAGGCTAATAAGGTTTACAGTGCACAATCAAAATAACAAATAACAAATAAAATTTTAACTTTATATCAAAAGACAAAATAGATTCAAAATGCCAAAATAATAATAATAATAACATCTTGAGCAAGAGTTCAGCGAAGAATTTTAGGAGATCAATTAGGGTTTTCAGAAAAGACAATAAAATGGACCAATAAATTTAATAAGGTGTTTTCATTGTTCAATAAACTTCCACTTGATGCAGTTTCATTAGCTTCCTAAGCCTTGGATGAGCAAATATTTCAGTCTCACCAAAATCATTTGCCAACTTGTTGAACCCAAGAACTGAGGATTTGGATACCTCTCTATAGTTTTTCTCCTCAAACCGAGACTGGTATGCTCTATTCCTTCTTGCTTGGAGAATAAACAAATAGGCAATAGTGGCAGGATGATGCAAAATTCAAATGCCGATGCCAGATTATGTTGCCAAACCTGAACGGAACCATTACCTATACTGCAATAGGTAGTTAAGAGCTAGACTCTCTTTGTTATTGGTAAAGAGTGCAGACAAGGAAGATTTAAACAACCATCAAATTTATACCTAGAGCAACTCAACCTAATGGATTGTAATCACAGGAATGAGAAAGAAACTAAGGCCAGATTGGGTAATGCAAATCAAAACTTGTATAAAACCATTTTGGTATTTATTGTGCACAAAATAAGATCAGCTAACTAAAACATTCAAGCAGCAATGACATATCAAGAGTTCACAATATGACATACCATAGAGCATTAGTAAATGAATCTGTGGTATAAAAATATGGAAAATGATGCTTCAAGCTGCATCAAGGCACAAAGCAACCATTGAACTATCCTCTAACCTTCTTTTGGGACCAAGAAAACCAACATATTGGTCAATGACCTGTAAATCCAGCCCGAATCATGCTTAAAGTCCAACAAATTGAAAAACATTGATAAAGTTATCAGTGAGTAATTTAGATTTTTCTGCAATAGCTAGAAAACAGTTGCCCTAGTCAAGACATGATTTAGCATAAACCAACCAACAATCTCTTCTCAACTATTTCACCTCACAAAAACTTATACTTTTTAATTTTTATATGAATCTATACAACAAGACTCTTGATCTGCAACACTATGAGACAAAGTAAAAAAATAACATCAAAATGGTTGGACATACCTTAATATATTGGAAGTCAATTATTGTGTTAATTGCTCTCCCAATCGCATCACAAACACGACACAAATCACCAATATCTTCCTTCAGCACAAACTGATGATCAAAGTCATCTTCAGTTTCTCTTTTATTTTCATCAGATGGATTCATGCTAGCATCTTGCAGAATAGCACAAAAATACAAAACATGATCCAAAGAGAAAACAATCAGAGCACTTTATGTTATACATCAACAGAATATTTAAAAATGATACAGCACAAAGGTGTCCCTCAAAGCACTTTGGCCATATTTTTATGAGTGATTTTAATGGATGAGATCTACTTAAGCATGGTCATGATTAATATTGATATAAAAAAGAATGGTAAATAATCAAGTTATTTAAAACTCTCTGGAAAATTATTATTGTAGCTATAACCATTATTTATTTGCCAAGTAGCTTATACCATTAAAAAAATAATGGGTACACTTAATAACAAACACGAACCTGTCTAAATAAATGCCAAAGGGCAAAGAGGCTCCCTTATAGAGAATTAATTAATGCTTGGAATTGTAAAACAAACTAAGTTGCCGAAGGTACTTCATGATCGCGTAAAACAATAGTAACAGATGGGATTATCTCCTTGAGAGGGGTTCCAAATCCACTTCTGTCCTACAACCCAAAGACAAATGGATTTAGACAATAAGCAAGAGAAACAATTTTTTTTTTCCCATCACACTCTTAAAATAAACAAGTTCATAGTTGGAGGTATCAAAACAATAAAAGGAAAACAAATTGAAATTACCAGAAAATGCAACATTTCAAATCTATGAAGTGCAGTAACAGATGAAACAAACGATGCATATTTATGCTGGTCATACCATGGTTACCCATTGTTGTTACCAAATGAAAGCCTTGTTTCTCTTCCAAGACTGAAACGAATCAATTTACCAGAAGACACATGGCATAACACACAATTCTAATCATCAGAATTTCCAAGAAAAAGATGGAAGAAAAATTAATATACTGTGGCCGATGTCCCTGTAGTATATAGTTGCAATTTCTTTACCTGATGTGCAGCTTGCAAAATATAGCTGAAAATTGGAAGTTCCTCGGCGTGAATCTTACACACTTGTCCAGAAGGAGCAGCACCATAAAAATGGGATATGCTCTACTTGAATTTGATAACTTATATATAAGATCTCAGTATTGCATTGAAGGTCATTACTTAACAGATGATTCATATAGAATTCATATAAACAATGCTAATAGCAAGGTGTGTATACTCTAATATATTTGCATTTCCGATGCCCCCACTAAAATCTTACATTTCTCATTCTTAGTAACCATAAATTAATTTCTTCATATTTACTTCTGGTTGACTACATGTTCAACAAATATCATAGCACACATATTCGAGGTATGTAATCATCAATCAACGTCAGAGCTGTCAAATTTCGCCACGGCTCTGCATACATTGTCTCTGAAACCAAAAGTTTAATCAACGATCCTAATAAACAATTCATCATGATGGAAGCTAAAATTGACCCGCATAAAAGCTACTAATTATAGACCTACAACTGAACTCAAAACATTTACACCCAGAATTCAATCAATGGAGAAAAAAACTCAATCCCTGAACAATTACCAAGTGGGTGTTCCATTTCCGAGAAAAAAAGGATCACGCCCATCAACTAAAATTCACCAACATTTTTGGTTTCAAAACATTGAAAATCACAAAAATTAGAAATTAAAGTACCTGATGAAGGCGACGAGATTGGGATGAGTAACGCAACCCAGAAAGAAGTCACATGCCTCCACATTTCTTGATCTTCTTTCTCTTTCTCTATCTGTGGGACTTCCCATAACCCTCGATTCCAAGGCAGGGCAGTCCATGGCCGAGACCTCTGAGAGAGAAACTCAGTCGAATGACGATCCCAAATCCTGGAAATGGATAATTCGAAAGAGGATCTGAGATTTGATGGAAGCTACTAATATTGCTAAAAAAATCTCAGCTCATCATCGAATACCTAATTTTGTTGGGGCTGCTTCTGGGACTTTCTTGTAATCTAGGAGGGAAAGAGAGAGAGAGAGAGAGAGTGAGAGATTGACTCATTCAACTTTGGGTTTTAGTTTAGAGAGAAAGAAGGGAGTTCTTCGTAATTGACGTGGAGTTGAAGAAGGTGGCAGCAGGTAAATCACTATGCATGCAAGCAAGAGGAATGGCTTCCACGATCATCCGATGAGGCGCACCACGTGAGTAGGGAGGCATGAGGAATGGCCTCCATTACCATCTACGAACTTGCTTCATCGATAGCAACCCAACCCAATCGAACACATCAGCGTCCAATTCAGCAATAACAAGCAAATAACCTTTCGCCAAGTGGAGGACGACGAAATCCAACGCGACACGAGTCGACTACACTTATACTATATTGTTAATAATAATTAATTAATAATAATTAATAATAAAGATTTTTTTTAATAAAAATCATTTATAAAAATAATATTTTTGAATTATTTTAAATTTTTTTAAAGGGGGTATGTGCCTTGAAAAAAGGGTAAGGGAAAATTCTTTAGGAGCTTTTCATTACAAAATGAAAGTCAGAGAAAAGAGAGCGAAGAAAATATAAATTATTTAAAAATAATTCATTAATTAAAAAAATAGACAGAATCATCTACATAGGTATAATTTAATGATTGATGTATCAATTAGTTTTTATTTTTTAAAATGAGTATATTTGAAATGTGGTAATAATTTTTATTTATTTAATAATTATATAAATAGTTATTTCCTATGACAGTTAAAGGTATTGGTAAAGATATAACAGTTAAACGGTTAATTAAAAAATGATTTCGGATAAAAATGAATAGCGTAGGAGAATTAAATTAAATTAAATCATCACTTTTCATATTATAATTTTATTTAGATAGTGTGTATGTGTATTTTTTTATACTATATTTTATTTTTTAATTATCTTATATTTATCTTTCAGATAATCGATTCTAAATTTTAATATTAATACTCAGATTGTTATTGTTATTATAGAAATAGTAGTTTCCTATTGTATAATTGTATATTTATAACTCTCAATTTAAATTGAATACCTGAGTATTGAAAAAAAAGAAAATTTCAAATCTAAGCAAATATATAAAAAATAAAAGATTTAAGAAAGAAATGAGAGGATTTTTGGTTTATACTCGAAAATTGAAATTAAATTTAAATAAAAATTTTATTAATAGATTTCACAAATCCACGCGTTTACTTGACTTTGAGAAATTTTATAATTTGAGAATTTTATTTTTAAATTTTGTTGTTATTCCGCGGACATTAATTTATATTTAATTTCCTTTTTGCTTACCCATCATGAGATAACGTGACAGAACCTTCACCTTTCCCGGTTTCAAAAATTTTCAGTTAGTAATGAAACATTTTATGGCATTATTCCAATATTTATAGTGTTTTTTTATCAGATTTTATATTTTATATTTATTATTTTAAATTTTTATTTCATAATCTTAGATATAATTTAAAAATAAAAAATATTAATTTAGATCTTAATTAATATTTTAAAATTATTTAAATTAATTTTAGAATTAGTAATTAAGGTGATTATTTAATTATAACTTTTGCTATATATTTTATTTTTTTATTAATAATCCAGTATTTAATCATTTTAAATTATTATTATGAAAGATAATTATTTTATTATTTTAATAAAATAAATAATATTTAGATAAAAAAAATTTATATTTTTCTGTATTTTCAACTTTCTTATTTCTATATTTTTCATAATTTCTATATTCTCTCTTTCTCTCTCTCCTCATCGCCGCCGTTGCTACAAAATCCCCAAATCAAGATAAACCCTAAACCCTACTCTCTCTCTCTCTCTCTCACATCGCTGCTGTCCTGATTAGCTCACAGAACTGGGGTTTAAGAGCACCCCTTGTTATCCGTGGAATTGAAAATATTCTTCTAAATTTCTTGTATGTTCAGGTACATTACTCAAACCTTGACTTTTTGCTTACGATTTTAATTTTTTTATTCCGGGATCCCTCAAAAACCAACAAAAAGATTTGCTTTCCCTTCTTTTTCGCTCGAAGTTGTCAATGAACAAGAAATCATTTGTTGTTTTTATTGTGGTATATTGACTATTTGAGTGCATCTATATGTGTTCTTGTATAGTCCAACCTCTAGAGTGCATATTTTAGTCAAATTTTGAAATGGGTATTTAAACATTTGATATTTTCATTCTTTTGGGAATTCCTTTTTTTTATTTTAATTTTTTGGTTTTGAGATTAACCCATTTGAGATGGTGCAAAGTTTAATCGTTGATTATGGATAAAATGATTGTGCATAACATGTTTTATGTATAAGCTATAATGTTTTACGTTTGTGGCACAATTCTACTGGTTGAAAACCTATACTACGTGCTATCATGTGTGCCTTAATAACCAACAAAATTGAGTATTGTTGTATGACCCAAACAAGTCGATCACAAAATTGACGAAATCTTAAGTTGTACGATCTCATTAGCTGCTGAAAAGTATATGACAGATTCTTTTGGACAATGCACTAAATTTTGTCATGACTTTTTTATGCCAAGCAACTTTAATTGCAAAATTCTGAGGCGCATCCAATTCAATATTTTTGATCCACAACCTTTTTGGCACCTCTTGCATTACACCTGTAGCAATCTCGTAACAATAGTTGCACTATCAAAATTTTCTATGCGAATTGCGTTTCATTCTACAGCCATCTATGAGTTTGTTGAGTGTATCAATAACTTCTCTTCACAGATTGGCATGTTTCGTTGGCGGAAGCATTTTTAAATTCCTGCCTTCGCTTCAAGTCCGTTCCCTAGTATCTTTTGCGGCTTCAGATACTTTGCAAGTTTTATCAAATGGCACTGATTATCAGAAAATTGGGATTGATTTCAAGCTTCTTTTTCCTTCCTGCAATAAGCTACACCTTGCCAAATGTCTTCATGCCCTTCTTTTGGTGTCCGGTGAAGCTAAAAGCATTTTCTTCTCCACTAGACTTGTCACATTGTATGCCAGCCTTGGTGATCTTTCTCTCTCTAGGCTCGCTTTTGATCACATTCGTCGAAAAGATGTTTTCACCTGGAATACAATGATTTCTTGTTATGTTCGAAATGGCTGTAACCATGAAGCTATTTGCTGTTGCTATCAATTGTTGTCGACTTCCAACTTCCGACCTGATTTCTATACTTTTCCTCCGGTGCTGAAAGCATGCAGTGATCTTGTCAATGGGAAGAAGTTACACTGTTGGGTTTTCAAACTGGGTTTTGAAATGGATGTCTTTGTGGCAGCTTCCTTGATTCATATGTACTCCAGGTTTGGCTCTTTAGTTGTGGCTCGTCAAATATTTGATGACATGGAGGTCCGAGATATGGGTTCATGGAATGCAATGATTTCTGGGGTTTGTCAGTATGGGAATGCTGCAGATGCTTTGAGTGTCTTGGATGAGATGCGATTGGAGGGTATAAATATGGACCCTGTGACTGTGTCGAGTATTCTTCCTGTTTGTGCTCAATTAGGTGATATTTTGACCGGAATGCTCATCCATTTGTATGTCATAAAGCACGGCTTGGAGGATGATTTGTTTGTTTCTAATGCCATGATTAACATGTATGCTAAATTTGGTCTCTTGAGGCATGCCAAGAAAGTTTTTCATCAAATGTTGGTGAGAGATGTGGTATCATGGAACTCAATAATTTCTGCATATGAGCAGAAGGATGATCCACATACAGCATTTCATTTCTTTTCCGAGATGCAATTGAGTAAAATATGGCCTGACTCACTGACACTGGTGAGTTTAGCTTCTATTGTTTCACAATTAGGGGATTGTCGAAGTAGTAGGTCTGTTCATGGCTATGTCCTTAGAAGAGGGTGGGTTATGAAAGATATTATCATGGGGAATGCAATCATCGACATGTATGCAAAATTGGGTGCTACAGATTCTGCCCATAAAGTCTTTAAGGAAATCCCTGTAAGGGATGTGGTTTCCTGGAACACCTTGATTACAGGTTATGCACAAAATGGTCTAGCAAGTGAAGCAATTGAAGTCTATGGCATGATGGAGGAGTGTATGGAGATTATACCAAATCAAGGGACCTGGGTGAGCATTCTCCCAGCATATGCCCATGTCGGAGCCTTGCAACAAGGGATGAGAATTCATGGGAAGGTGTTTAAGGCTGCACTTCATTTGGATGTATTCGTTGGCACGTGTCTTATTGATATGTATGCGAAATGTGGGAGGGTTGATGATGCAATGTCTTTATTCAGCGAGGTGCCTCAGGAGAGTTCCGTTCCATGGAATGCCATGATATCCTGTCATGGAGTTCATGGAGATGGTGTTAAAGCTTTGAATCTATTCAGAGAAATGTTGGAGCAGTGTGTAAAGCCAGATCATGTAACATTTGTTTCTTTACTCTCAGCTTGCAGCCATTCTGGTTTGGTTGATCAAGGCCAGTGGTTCTTTCATTTGATGCAGGAAGAGTATGGTGTTAGGCCTAGTCTCAAGCACTATGGCTGTATGGTAGACATGTTGGGTAGAGCTGGGCAATTAGAAAAGGCGTATGAGTTTATTAAAAATATGCCTATACAGCCTGATGCATCAATATGGGGTGCTCTTCTCAGTGCCTGTAGAATACATGGCAATGCTGATTTGGGTTCACTTGCTTCAAATCAATTGTTTGAAGTTGATTCAGAGAATGTCGGTTATTATGTTCTATTATCTAATATCTATGCAAATGCCAGAAAATGGGAAGGAGTTGATCAGGTGAGGTCACTTGCTAGAGATAGGGGATTGAGGAAGACTCCTGGGTGGACCTCAATTGAAGTGGATGGTAAAGTTGATGTCTTTTACACTGGGAATCAATCCCACCCCCAATGTGGTGACATATACAAAGAACTGGAGGCCTTATCTGCCAAAATGAAGAGCCTTGGCTATATTCCCGACTATAGCTTTGTGTTGCAGGATGTTGACGATGAGGAGAAAGAGCATATTCTTAGAAGTCATAGTGAGAGATTGGCTATTGCATTTGGTATCATTAGCACACCACCTAGAACTCCCCTTAGAATATTCAAGAATTTGCGGGTCTGTGGAGATTGTCATACTGCAACAAAGTACATCTCAAAGATTTATGAGAGGGATATAATTGTGAGGGATTCTAATCGTTTCCATCATGTTAAAGATGGAGTTTGTTCTTGTGGTGATTATTGGTGAAACAGTTCACTTATTACTGAAGAGAAAGGAGCAAAAGTCTGATCTACCTTACACTGTCATCAGGTGCTCCTTTTCTTATATGTTGGTCAGTCTTGCAAATTTTGTGCCAGCCGCCATTTTGAATCGTTTCCTAAATCATATTTGAGATAAAATAGCATGATGAAGTGGAATGTGGTTTTTGCATTCCTATCACCTCTGCCACTTAAGATAACTGTCACCAAACTTGATAATCTTGCTTTTGTGTGGAGAGGGTTGATTCAACCTGATGCAGGAAGGCATATTGATCATTACAGAAGTCAAGAGATATCTCCAATTTCATATTTTTGTGAATTGAAGAATCAATAAGTTGAATTGAAGGTATGCATAGTTTCATCTCAATCATTAACTTTCTTCATTTAGTTGAACTCTAATTGAACCTGGTGCATGCCAATAAGATATTCAGCTAAGCTCCAATTCTTAGTGTTTCTTAGGACATCTCACATTGCATGCATCTTAATATTCATTCAATTGTTTGTAACACCGGAACTTTGATTTCTGCTTTTGTTTCTCATTGAGTGGTTAACTTATTAATGATCAAAGTATTTCTTGAGATTTTTTACTTAGCAGAAGAAAATGCACGTGTTGCTAAAGAATGTCATTATTGTTAGCTTCACTTTTAATTGGCAGAGGCTTTTAAGTCATTGAATTGCTTGAAATCATTGTGAATAGAATCTCTCTCGAAAAAGGTTTCTAGGTTGGTCATCTCAGGTCAACTGACTTTTGTGGCTTATCCAAAAACTGCAAAACAAGATCTTGAATGCGTTTTTGCCCTCCCTTTATGTCAAGGTATTTAATTCTAAGTTAGAGCTCTTGGCTTGCAGTTCACAAGCAGTCTCCGTGCTAACCATTGAAACTCTGTCTTGAATCATGAATTCCAAATACTGAACCAAGTAGTATGTCCTTCACTGTTTTCTTCTTTTTCTTTACTTTTTTGAAATGTCTGACATATTGATGATTGAGTTTCAGTGGCCTTATTTTATGAAGGGCGTAGTCTTCATACTTCAGTATTGCTTAAATTGATTACCTAACTGTCCACCACAGGCAACAATTGTGCTGTGCTTAGGATCTTGAAAGATGATTTATGTCTGAGTCTCACCACCTGTACCCTAGAGCTCACGACAAGAGCCCATTTACACAATTCTCTTTGTTTGTGTAATTCAGAGACATCCACTGCAGCTGCTGAAGATGGCTGTGAGCTACCTTCGAATACCCATCATTCACTGCCCAGCCACCACCACCTGTTGTGATTGCACACATGTATACGAATGAGGTGGATGGGACTTGTGTCGTCAGAAGTCCAGTTGTCTGTGCCTATGCTCCTTATGTAAAGGGTGAATGATGCCTATGATGTCTCCTCAGTGTTCTTGGTTCCAAATGTGTCTCCAGTGCTGTTACTTGGTCAAATTGTTAAAATATTCAGGTCATCGATGGAAATTGTTGTGGCTGGTTGCTACTGAATGCTTGTTGCAGGTCTCCACAGGGGCGCAGATTTATTATTCCTCATTTTCAGCTTAGTGCTCTTATGGTTGCATAGGTCTGTTCACTGTTCTATGAGTTCACCGCCTTTGGCCGAGTCTAGATGTGGAAGGGATGCTAATATCCAGCAAAGCTGTGTTTTAGTGGGAGAAAATGAGAGTTGACCATGACAGAGATTGAGTAAAGATGTCCCATTTATTGGAATTAAATTCTCAAGCAAATAAGAACAGGTATGACATAGCCGCGAAGATAGATCAGTGGTAGTTCCTCTCAGGTGTTTTATGAGATATCAAAACTCTCTCAAGGTGATTAAATCGAGATGAGCAAAAATTGAGGAGAGCAAAATGTATGAACTCAACCGGTTCTCATATGGATTGAAACGATCATCCAAGTATGGTGGATTTCATCAAGGTTTATTGTTTAACAATGCTTATGGAGTATCATTGTGTATGGATATCCAAAAAAGGAGTAATTTTGTCACATGTTATTGGTATCTTGTTTCACATCAGAAATTTCAAGGGGAATAACCCAGGTTGTATGACCAGCCCTCCCCTAAAAGAGCTAGCTGGGGATGTGCTTATTGCAATTTATCAGTCATGCAAATACCTAATGCCTTTCCCGTGAATACCAAATGTGGGAGAAGACGCCAACAGCACAGGTCCTTCCATAGAGATTTATATATGGCAGAACCTATAAGCAGTGCCAATGGAGCACCCACTTGGCTAGCCTTTTGGGTTTAAGATCAAATGGTACCAAACTGCATTTGTCGCGTTCACGTGGATAAGAGCACTGCAGTGCTGGCAATGGTTCCCGAACACAAGAAGTTTGGAGATGTTTTAAAAAATCGATCAAACAGTTTTAGCAGGTTGGTTGAGTTTTGAAAACTGGGTCAAAACTGTTCATATACTATTCACAAATTGATCGAGTGTTCAACATTCGATCAACACTGTTCACATTAAAAATTGATCGAGTTTTAAAAACTAGACCAATTGTGAACAGTGCATGAACAGTGTTGATCGAGTTTTCAAAACTCGATTAAACTATATCATTTTTGGAATATGTTTGTTTCAAAGGTTTTTAAAATTTTTTTTTTTAATTTTTTGGGTTAAATCCGAACATTTCTTGCCCGGTGTATTCTCTCTCTCTCTCTCTTTTTAAAACTAACCGATATTCAGAGTCATATTTTTATTAATCTGGTTCAAGCAATGTTTGGCCAAATTAGAGAAAGAACTCTCTTAACATAATATTTTTTATTTTTAAATCTTAAATTCAAGATATAGTTAAGAAATCTAATATATTTATTCATTTGGTTAATTGCCTATTGATTTTAGGGTTACAGCAATTCTGATAGCGTGGTGGAGGCTGGGGTAATTTTGTATCCGGGATGGCTTTATGTAGCGGATTGATGATTGCAGGATGTTAGTCATAACCCATAATGCTCCTCTTGTTTCAGCATGATCTTAGTATTAATGGAATTTTAGGTTTTCATTTACCAAAAAAAAAAAAAAAGGGTTTTCTCTACTTTAGTGCCTGCAACTGAAGGTTTCGAATATGTTTCTATTGAGTTTGTTCCACAAAATGTATATTAAGGAAAATATTGAATGTTTTCCTGACAAAGGGACGATTAGGACGACAATAACAAATGTAATTAGTATTTATGTATTTCAAATAGATATAAATGTAATTAGTAAAAAATAATTTTAAAAAAATTTAAAAGAATTTATACGATTCATATTTAGTGAAAAAAAAGTTATTTATCGAAAAAAATCTAAATGAACATGTAGGGGAGAATAAATAGGGTTTCAAAATTGTACATAAAAATTTTGACTTTGGTAATAGAAATGAAACAGGAAATACCATTTTAAAATTTACTATAATATTTGATTTGATACTTGTGAATAATTTCTTTAATAAAAAAAAGTCGCATATAATTATACATAGAAGTAGATTGAATGTCGATCAAATAGATTTTTTTCTCATCAGAAAGAGTGATAAAATGGTCTATAAAAATTGTAAAATTATATCAGATGAGAGTATAGTAGCTCAACATAGACTTTTAGTTTTAGAAATACGTGTGCTTGATAAAAGGAGTATCGTTCCACAAGAAAGTGGTAGAATTTGAAAAAAAAAATTAACGACTTTTAGAGAAATTAAAAGTAACAACATGGTCCGTTAATGATAATTCAAAAACTATGTGGGTAGAAATGTCTAGTAATCTCAAGAGTATAGGTAAAGAAATTCTTGACGTATCTAAGAGTCGGACTCCAATAGATAAAAAAGTCATGATAATGAAATAAAAAAACATTAAATCTAGTTGTAACCCGAGAGAGAGAGAGAGAGAGAGAGACCCATCCATCTAGAATTATTAGCAAGTAGTAAAAATAAACGCTTGCTAATGTGGGGTGATTTGAATTTAAGAGGATGAGGCAGGTGTCTTTTTTTTTTTTTTTTTTTTTTTTTTAGTGTTATACCAACTTTTCAAAATAATATTCTGACTAATTTGATTCAAACACTTATCAATTCTATTTTATGAGACAGTTATCTCAATGTAATTTTTTTTTTTCATTCTGAAATTTCAAACTGAGACTTGAGACTTGAAATCTAACATCCTTATCCGTATCTACTAGACCGACTATCCACTAGATCGAACTACCTATTGGTCGTTGAGACAGTTTTATATACAGCAGTTCTATGCTTGGCTTAATTCACTGATGATGGCAGGATGCTTGGCCATACTCTCCGTTTCTCCAGCAGGTCACGTCCACTAGTTCCTGCAAGTGGAAGTTTGCGAATATCTGAATTTTCTATTCTTTGTTCTTATTTTTATCTATCTATCTTTTCTGAGTGCAGGCGGTCTGTTTTGTCTACCAGGGACAACTTTGGACATGATACCCACACATCTTCTGCAGCTGCTAGAAGCCCCGTGCCGGATGCTGAAAGCTGTGGCTATGCAAAAGGAACATCAATAGGCATTGCACCTATGGCTTGGCTAGCCATGTACAAAGTGTTGTTTTGTGACACACTAGAGAATGCTGCAACAGACACACTAGCTGGTATAGAGGCTATAGATGAATGCAGTCTTACCTCCTCATAGGCAGAGGCTATTTCCAAAATTCGATCCATGAACTCCACTTCAACTCACCATTGTACTAGAAATGGTACATATGAGTGACCAATAATGGATTTTTAGGTTCTGGATTATAGAAGCCAAAAATTTTCTTTGCTTCCACAAATCATTTAGAAAATGACAATGGAAAATTCTAGTTATTGAATTCATACAATTGCAAATGAATATAATATCTACAATACCAGCAAAACAATATTTCCCCCCCTCCATTTTTCATTGATGTAGACAAAAATATAATTTAAAAATTAAATAGCCTGCCTAGTCTTACAACATTATGGCAGCCAATAAACTTTCCATCCGCAAGTGCTCTATATAAGTTATAACTTGCATGGAAGAGTGCATACCTAGTAAGTCAGAACAACGACATTGCGTGTTTCTCCTTCCATGCTTGGACGAGGCCAGTGTCAAAGTGATAATACACCGGTAGGAGATTGAGGAGAGCCCGTTTCGAGCAAAAAGCTTCTACTGCAGTATGACCGAGATGTGCTTGAAGAAGAAGCAAGGCACCTTGCATCCCCATTATTAAAAATAACCTCACCCCTGTATGTTTTCCCTTTGCTTGTTCTTCCTCTCCCCTCAATTTCATCATATTCATCTTCCACAGCTCTAATGAATCCACTATGCATTGGATCACAGCTCTCGTATAAAAGCCTAAGTACCTGCTTAATTGAAGGCCTAGCACTTCCTTCTCTCTCGGTGCACCACCTAATTACTGTCACAACTGTTTGAAGCTGATCAAAGTCAAATGAGTTCCCAAGATTAAGGTCTACAAGCCCGGCTATCTTTGAATCTGATGACAAATATGTTTGGGACCATTCTACTAAATTTTTCCCATCTTGTATTGCTTGTCTGCCGGTCACCAGCTCCAAAAACAACACACCATAACTATAGACATCACTTTTTTCAGTGAGTTCTTGAGTGACCACGTATTCGGGATCCATGTATCCTGAAATTAATCCAAGTTTTAGTTGCTGTATTATATAAAATCTCGCAATTCAATATCCTAATTTTTCCTACTTACCTGGAGTCCCCCGTACATCAGTGTTAACTGGTTCAAAGCTAATGGAACCGCTTTTTGAGGCATGTGCAAGCCCAAAATCTGCAACCTGTTATTATTATTCACAATTCACAGGAAAGAATGACAATAAATTAGTTAATTCTTTTTTTTTTAACAGGACATTAGTTAAAAGCTGGCATAATTCTTTGCGTAGGTTTTTTTTTTTTTTTTTTTTCTTCTCTTTTATCACTCATATTCGCGGCAAAATTGTGGTCCCAGAGTGATTTTGAGTTATGTACAGACATTACAGGACTACCACTACAAGTCCCCCCCTCCCCGCCGGGGGGGGGGGGGGGGCGGCTCCTCAAACCAACCACACTTTCTTCTTGGATTTGGAGTGAGTGGAGCAGGAGACACTAGAGATTTTGACTAGAGGTTTGGTTTCAGGCTTCTCATTTTGTTAGGACATTATGATGATTTGAATTTTATTTAATTTCTTTGTGCTAATCTCATGTTTCATTGCTCGTACATGATTTGGATACCTTCTCGTGCATCTCTTGCTCGGCCTAAGAATTACATTAATTCCCGCTCTCTAACAAGAAAAATGAAGATTTTTCTCTTCTCACCCAAACCTTTTCCTTTTTCATGCCCCTTTGTGGAAGACTCTACTGTAGTTTTCTTCCATACCTCAGTATAGAGGCTTTGATAAAGGTAATATAACTGCAGAATAGAACGACACACCAGTGTCCTGGAGAGTCTTGCTATTGCTGCTTGAAGATTCATAATAGGCATATGCTCTAATTGATCTAAGCTTTGACATTTTATAGAAAAGAGAACGTTTGCTTTTGATTTCTACCAACCTAATATGGATTTAGATCATCTCTTATGCTTTGCATCATGCTTATATTCCAGAAATGTTTCTTCTTCAGAAAAATCTGTCCTCTTATTATTTATTTTCTATTTGTGGGCAGTAGTTTTTTCATGCAATAATGTTTATCCCCTTCCCCTTTTCCATTCCCTTCCCTCTTTTTACATTCTTGCATACATATATCCTTACATTGGTATATTTTGAATTGCTTATTGGTTTAGCATTAGATTTTCTATGAATGAATAAACCATTAGCATATTCCCTCTTGACTATTGAACAAAATGCACAAGTAAAATGATCTTTTCTTTTTGTTCCCACGTCTTGTCATCTGTTAGTCCTGTCTTTCAAGATTTTCCAGATTGGTTACTCCATGTAACACCCATGTCCCATGTGTGCATACATTCTTCAGGGGTAAGATCAGAATCATAAATTCCGAATCAACTGGATTATATTACCTTGGCAGTAAAATTCTCGTCCAATAAAATGTTGCTCGACTTGATGTCTCTATGACATAAAGCTGGATCACAATAAAAATGGAGATACTCCTGCATCATGGAAACCAAAACAAATAAGCAAACCCAATTCAGGTGGTCGACATTAAGTTTCCGGGGACAAACAGAGTATTAGAGTTTTTCAGAAATTACTAAAGCATTTGCCACGTCAATGGCAATTTGAATCCTAGCTTGCCAACTCAATGGACTTCCGCCAGGAGCTGAAGGAAATGGTACATTTAAAGGTCAGATAAAATTCCAAAAATAATAAATGAGTAAATTATTATACAAAAAAGTGGGTAGAAAAAGCATGAAATTTTCATCTTTGGTGAATCTATACAATTTGATGCGTACAACTAGCTAACTCTTTATTTTTGCCATATACACAAAGCTATAGACATATCTAAGTGATTCTTTTATTTTTTTAATTTATTTTTTTAATAATAACTGAGTAAATATAATTTTGTGGGTCTATCAATCACTTCATTAGTAACAAATCAAAGGATTCCTGAAGTTTCCATTGGACATCAAAATTAATGCCATATACCAACAAGTGAGTTCAGAAAAGGGGAAGGGAAGCATACAATGCAGATGATCCTTTAGGCTTCCATTCTTCATAAACTCATACACGAGAAACCTGCCATGAGAAAAGAAAAAGTAAATAGAAAATTAAGTAATGTATGCGTTTGATATCTCATATACCACTGCTGAATTACCTCTCTTGTCTTCTCGCACAAAAGCCTTTTAGTGCAACAAGATTACGATGGTGGAGTCTTGCGAGAAGTTCTATTTCTCTGCAGAACTCATCCTCCGCTTGCTCTGAAACTTTGTTCATCTGCTTCACTGCTGCTATCAACCCATCACTAAATTGGGCTTTAAAAACAGTTCCAAATCCACCTTGTCCAATTATGGTGCTAAAATCATTTGTTGCCTTCTTTGTCTCCTTGTAACTGAACTTCCGGAACATAATTGATGAACCTACATCCAATTCAATCCCCAGATAAAAAGAATATTGTAAGTTAATGCATTCAAACATGGTGCTTTATGAAAAGTAAATCTGAATCAGACCTTCTTGAAATTTTCTTGTTGAACGAGGAATTGAGAAGGCCTTTAAAGAGCCTTGATCAGTATTATCAGAATCCTCAAGCTGCTTCTGTTTTCCACGAATAAGCAGGACTAATACAAGCAGCAGCAGAATGGAGACGGCCGTAACAGCAATTCCAACAACTGAAGCGAGAGTGAGATGGAAATGGTGATTGGCCTTTAGGCCAGGGGTTACTACCTCCTGACTGGGGTTAGATGCAGTCAATGGAGTTGGAGGTGCCTCGGGTGTGGCTGGAGATGACGATGGCTGAGAATCTAGCACCACATAAAACAAAAGAGAAAAAAAGGTACACATCACGCTAACCATCTGATAAGAGGAATGTCTAACCAATTAGAAGTCAGATGTGAGGTTGGACATTCATATCTAGAAGAAAAGTGACTTGCCAGAAGTTTAGGATCATGATATCTAGCTCTCTCCCTAAGGGGAGCGTCAATCAAAACACTGTTTGGTCAGTAACGAGAGGAAGCTCAAGATTTTTACCTCTAACTTTTACTGTTTGTCTAATAAGCACTCATCTTGGCATATCAAAATTGATACCAAGAATCTAATAAAACCAAAAATCTCAAGCAAAACAATATGAAAAGACCGGATTTTTGTATGAAATATTTTGATTACATGTCTTTTCACATATCACTAGAAGACAAGCATGACTCTTCCAACAACCTAGATTTCTAGGGTAAAATGAGAAACTTGCACCAAGTAAGCCAATCATCAATTTCTAGACTGTTTCTTAAAGTGAATAAGGTTTCCCTTGGAAACATTCATTTTGGTCCTTACCAACCAAGAGACGTGGCTCATCAATGAAAATCCAAAGTGCATATAGTAGAAACTTGCATGCTAACATATGACTTTTTCAATTTAGAAGAAACAATGACTTTACAATTGATGGTTGGGAAAAATACGCATAGATGGAAAACTTGCATCAGTACAAAAATTTAAATAAAGTGAATAAAGAAAAAAAATGAATTGAACTAGGCGTAACATTTAAAACTCAAAAAAAAAAAAAATTCTGTTCTCAAATCAACTCATACCTGTTAGCATCTGAAGCCCTTGAACCCCAAAGAAGCAGGTAGCAAGGTCGACGGTGGAAACATTGTCAAGTGGGCTTGCAAGGGCAACAAAAGTTGCATCCCTGCAAGTGCTCAGGGTCAAGTTGTCCTCTGATCCTATAAGATGGTGAAGGTACACAATACCAGCATTTAAGCACTTCCTGCAATCACTGTCTGCTGAAAGAGGTAGTACACAATTATCTTGCACCTCCACAAACTTTGGAGAATCAAGCATCTGCATAACAGTTGATCGACCCATACAGTCATAATTAACTGGAATTTTTGTCCCAAATCCACAGAAAACTGTTGCATTTGCTGGAACTCCATACAGTTCTAATGTTTCCGATACAGACTGCAGACAGATTTCTGATAAATCAGAACTAACACCCAAGGAGCTTGTTGCATTTGCATAGCGAGCAATAGAAACTGCCACAACTGCATTAATATAGCGGCAACACTTTGCTCTGTCATCTTTACTGGAGCAAAGAGAAGCTGCCAGGGTGAAATTTGAAGCACCCAAATCCAAGGGGCAATCTGCTGCAATAACATAAAATAATTCTCATTGAATACATTTAACATTATAGTACATGGCCATGTCTGGCATGACTTCAGCAATAGTGGTGGGTCCTTAAGAGGTCAAACAGATTGTTTATGGATTGATGTAACCGAGTGCTAGAAAGTGGGGAAAGTGGAAGATGTCCCTCCAAATACCGAGTGCTGAAAATTTGCATCATTTGAGGAAGTAAAAAGGGCAGTGGCTTCTTATGCAATAAAAAAATGTAATACAAGTATTGGTCGTTCAGATTAGAGTTAAGCAATAGATGTTGGATTGTGCTCTTTAAGAGATTTCAGCCAGTTGAGTTTGATTTAAAAGCTTCTCAAGTAAAATAAGGCAACATAAGAGGTCCGTTAAAATGTCCATTATGAAGAGCAAAAGGTGAGTTAATACATGTGACTTGCTTACCCTGAACTTCAATAATAAATTTTATACCCGTGGAATATCTAGACCTTTCACAAACGGATCTCCTTCATGTTCTGAACATCTTATTCAGTTTCAGATCATATCTTGATATAAATTACCACAGATTTTGTATGCATTTATAATAATAGTTCTTTCAAATCAAAGAGATTTTGTTGGAGTTTTCATTCATTCCTAGTTTATATCAATGAACGCAGACATTGACTTCATTTTGTCTTAGGATCCAAGAGGCTATTTCTAGATCCTCTGGGCAATATAGTGGAGGCTCCTGCTTGGTCCAACTAAAGCCTTGAAGAAAGTGGCATTACAACACACCTTGACTTTAAACTGTTTCTACCAACCAAGATCATCAAGTAAGTCACAATGGAAAAGCTCCTCCTCAAATGTAAATATATTGCGTGTCTGTGCACATGCATGCACATGGAAAGGTTGGGAATAAGTTTTCTTTTCTTTTTTATCAGTAGCAATAAGTTGATTATTTAGAATATAGAACTTCCCCTCGTAAAGATTCAATAGCAAAGTCCCTCGTTGTAGTAACATATCACTATAAATATAGATGCTCACATTCCTGAGATGTGCCCGAACTTAATTGAATCTCAATCAGAGGATGCTTCATTTAACATCTAGGAAGGGGGACCAAGATCGAGGAAAAGAATGTTGAGCACTTGGAATTCTACGTGATGATAGCAGAACTTAGATTAGAAAAGAAATTTGGTTGGTTTTCTGCATGTCTGGTTTGATTATAGAATCAAATAAGATGATGAAGAAGGCGAGTCCTCGAGGAAAATCAAAATTGAGGAAAAGGGAAGAATTGATTTTGAGGCAAATAGAGGTAAAAGCAGATAGCCAAATGTTCAAGGATACTAGTTACATTGGTACAAGAGGTAACATTGCCCCCATACACTGCATGTAAGAGATGACAATATGCCACTTCTTGCTAGATCATGCAGAATAGCAATACTCCTGAATTAGAATAATCTAAATATTGGCCTGGTTCTGTGTTAGAAGCTATAAAAACTCTAAGTTGATACACATTTCCCAAAACAAAAGGAAAGTGAAGCATCCAAAATGAAGCTTCATTTTCGGAATTCTTCTTCTCTAATGAGACTTCTTCCTCAATGACTTCTTCTTGGTTTTGTTATCTATTAGAACAGAAAAAAGAGTTTCGCCCGATCTTATTATTGCAGACATTTCTAATTTATTCAATGCAAGATAGTGGCAGAGGCTTCATCAACCGGATATTATAAGACCAACAATGCCTAATAAACCACAACATGACTAGGAAAAGAAACACTGCAAACACTTTATAAAGCATAAAGGGGCTAATCACTTTTCTACAACATCAGAACCCCTCCGCTGACCCCATTTCAACAACCCCCTAAAACAACACAAACCCTTGAGATTGACAAACATAATACCTATCAAAAAGACAGACATGACAACAACCCTAAGAAACCCATTTACAAAATCACAATATTAACCATAAATATTTACCTAGGAAGAGGAGATTTTCAGTAGGATTCCAAAACCTCATTAAATTTCAGACATTAAAAATAATGATCACACAGTAGCTTCGGAAATACAAAGTTTATCAAAAAATGGAAATCAGAGAACACTGGAACAAAAATTACTGACCTGAGACTGCAAATGTCAAACAAAACTGTTGCATTTGAAGAAAAACTAGAAAACCCAAAAAGGGTATCCTTCCCTTCAACCCCATGGTTGAAAAAGGAGGCCGAGGAAGAAGACCAATGAAGAATATAGTTTTGTGGGGGTGATGGAATGAAGTACACCTGGAGGATGCGTATGTTAGCGCATTAGGCGCATTATAAGTTCTAGAAAGAAAGAAAGGTTATGTGCTTGAGTGCGCAGCGGAGAAAGAGTGCGGCGCTTGGTTGGTTGACTGATTTGTGACCGGAGTCAACAGTCTCTTGGCTGCTCTGCAGTGAAGTCTGAAGCCACTTTTTGGGGGTGTTGTGTTGTGCTGCAACCATAACATTGGTGGAGAGAGAAAACTGGTGTTTCAAATTATTTTTATTATTATTATTTTTAATCAATATTTAAATTTAAAATTATCAAAATAAAGAACCGTAACATAACATTAATGTCTCGAGTTAAATTTTAATTTGAAATTATAAAAATATTTTATATATTCAAGTAAAATTCTTTATTTTATTTTATTTTTTGACAATTAATATTATTATTTATTTCGAATATAAATACAAAAACTTTCTATTTTTATAAAATATATAATTTAAATCATTTTTATTAATTTCTAAATATATAAAATGATTTCCATGATTCAAAAATTCAATCCGTAACCTATTGTCACGGGAAGTCTGCATCTTATCAACCGGGACATGACAACCATCTTACCTGTAGATTCCAGAGAGTTGAAGTTTTGTTCATTTGATTTTATATAAATTTTTAATATAAGAAAGTTATTAATATAATAATAATTTCAATTTCTTTAATAAATTTAATTTTAATTTGTAAAATCCTATAATTTTTTTTTCTTGCAATATTCTTTTTCTCATTTTCTAACTCGTGACATTAAACATAATCTGTATAATAAATTTTAAAATCTTATTTATAATTTTAATCATAGTTTAAAATCTTATCAAGTTGTAAATTTTTTGAGTTTATGATTTGTCTGCAAGTAGGGGGAGGTTGCTGGTCATGACAAAAATAAAATAAATGGAGAAGTAAATGAATTGGAGGGCACAAAGTTGGGTCCCTATTAGATACGAAAGGAGTGTTCTTTTTTTTTTTTGGGGGGGGGGGAGACTATACGTTTTGGAAGATTCTATTTCTATAATTTAAAACCCTAAAAAGAGACTAATTGTTAGGTAAATAGATCATTTTTTTTACTTATTATAGGTATTTGAAAATTTAACTAATCTGATTAGAATAGCTATGGGGGTCTAATTAAAGGAGCCGACTTTCTAAACGTTTATTTTTTTTATCTCAAAAACCCCAAATCGAGATATTAATTAAGAGAGTTTAGTATTCTGTTATTAGATCTATAGATCGTTAGTGTGAAGGGACCAAATTAATTGATAACATGTCTATTTTGTTTGTATTTTACCCTCTATTTAGTGTTATGGATGAATCAATACCATGTCTTCGTAACCAATCATATTAGAGATGACTCTAATACAAAATTAGAGAATTCTTACACCAGAATTAGAGAATACCGTGGAGACAATTTAATGATTATAACTTTTTTTTTTAATTTGGAGATTCAGATTTAAATTTTTGTGTAACAAAAAAATAGAATTCTTACACCAATCCCATATTGGACCTTTCAAATTTTTTATTTTTTTAATATAAATAGATATAATTAAATAAAATTAAATTAAAAAAAAAGAAGATAAATTCTATTATTTGATTTGTCCGAAAAGAACTTCAAAGAATGTCCGAGTGGCCATAGCCACCGGACCGCAGCACGTGGCTGTATGCAACCTCTTCAAAATGGGAACCCTACCCATGGCCTGTCTCATTTTCATGAGATGGTCTCACGTCGATGGCCCAGAAAACTAAGTCCAAGCATGTCTGTCCGCCACCGCCCGCACCCCCACGGCCACGGGCCTTTGGAAGTTTGCAAAATGTTTCTCGCCTTTCCAACATACTTAGATCCCAAAGATCAAGAAAAGAGTCCTTTTAGCTGCCTGTCAAATTTGTGTAACTGGGTCTCTCTCTCTCTCTCTCTCTCTCTCTCTCTCTGATATTGGTCCGTAGGGGGTTCTTGTGGTGGGACTGGTAGTACCTTGAAGTTAGAAAGCTTTCCTGTTAAAGCAAATGCAACTAAGAGGGAGAAATCTAATGCTTAACGAAAGCCCGCATTTGGTTAATTTTCAAGTGAGCCCAACAAGTAATTGAACCATACTAACTTTCCTTCTTTAATTTATATGAACTAAATGACTTAAAAATCAAAAATTAAAATCTCAATCATGCCTTCACAGTACTTTATATTAAAGTAAACCCTCCCTGTATTACCTTCGTCCATATTCTGTACCTAAATTTCTGGTATTTAGGTGCATAGGAAACACCAAATTGCCAAGTGATTTCCATCATACGTTTTCCAACTTACTACGTTGACAATGCCTCACTGTAATATCCTTGGTCGCGGGTTCAAATCTCTTGTATGAAAAAAATATATATCAAAAAAATTTTATTTTTTAAGATTTAATTCGACTAAAATCAAATTTAATAGGGTCCTTAGTCTATAAAAAAAAAATTCAACTTTCTATGGTAAAATTTATGAATTTAAACATAATAAAGGTTAATTGGATTTAGATTCAATCCAGTTCATTCATACCCATTTCAGTAAGCGACATAAATCTCTTTTTTTTTTTAATTTTTAATCACAAAATTTATTATTTTGATTATTATTTTTAATTTTTAATTCTTTTTTTTCATGTTTTTAGGAGCAATATTGTGAATAAATTCATGCTAAATCCAAATTTAATTTTATTTTAAGAGTGTTATTTTGCACGAGTTCTTGCATCGATTTTTATTTATTTATTTATTTTTATCATATGTATTGGAAAAAGCTATTTTAAGGTTACCATGGGATTTTGACAAAAAATAACTTAGACCCCTTCAAAACTGTGAACTCTGGGCTTGCCCCGGCTTTTTTAGTGGGCCTTTTTAAACCCCTCGGCCTAAGCGGGCTTGAATCTCGTTCCCCCCCGACCCGACCCGACTCAAAAAAATGACTAACTTATTTATTTATTTATTTTTAAATCACTGATAAGATCTAATTAAATTTGATTCGAGTTGAGTTAAAATTTTAAGGATAAAACTCTTCTCTTTACTTATGGGGTCTCAACATCCGACTATTTGACCAATTAGGCGTTGATAACCTAATTCACTTGCTATTTAAGTGGAGATCAAGCATACGAGCCATACAAAGCATGGATCATACAAATTCTTGTGTAACATTAAGGAATCAGTCCATATTACACATACATACATGCATATAATTTAGTTAATAAGAGGTTTATAGATTTAGAGTTACACGATTGGAGTAACCCTTCCCTCATATAACCCCTAAATCATCGGTTTTATTAAGATGTTTCACTTTTATCAAACAAATTATCAGGTACATTAATTGTTTGATTCATGTTTTTTTTTATTATTATTTTTGTTTAATTTGAAAAATATTTTTATTAATTTAAAATTATATTCATTTCAAAATTTTTATTTTTATTAATATGAATTGTTAACTAAAATTTTATAAAATTAATTTTTAATTTATTGGATCTATTTTTTATTTCTCCAAAGGGCACCGCCGATTTTTGTCAGTGATTTTTTTTTTTTTTTTAAATGCAAAAGAGTGAAGAGATACAAATCAAAGACCTTTTTGTTATGTGGGGTTTTATTTTTCTTTTTATGAGACGATTGATTTAATATAATAACTGTTTAGGAGTACATGTCAATTTTTTTATTTTTTATTTTTTTTGGGTAAAAAGGAGTACATGTCAATGGTGATGGATTTGGGATTTAATGACGGTGGAGATAAAATATTTTTATAAAGATTATGATTGCTTTTAATATAAATAATATTTTGAATCGAAAGAAGATAATATTTATTTAATATATAAAATTAATAAAATTATTTTGATTTAAAGAGTAACTGTGCATCAACCTTTTGATATGACCTCGCCGCTGCATGTCAATAGAAGTTTCTGCTTACTTAAAAAAAAAAAAAAAGATTTTTCTGCCTTCTATTCCGCGGCGGGCGTGGGGTGGGAGAGAGTCATAAATCACCCGTGAATAAAGCAAGTTTAATGGAGAAGAGAGAGAGAGAGAGAACTTCTAAACTATAAAATCTCGGATTAACGGCAAGTTAAATTTTAAAATCACTGTCAACTCTCTTTTCCCTACAAATTCTCTCTCTCTCTCTTCAGTTCCTGATTAACTGTTCTCTCTATACTGAGAAAATCAAGTCATGAAGGTTAGCCATCTTCTCACTCTCTCTCTCTCTTTCTCTCTTCAGTTCCTGATTAATTGTTCTCTCTAAACTGAGAAAATCAAGTCATGAAGGTTAGCCATCTTCTCACTCACGACTTCTCTCTCTCTCTCACATAAAATCATCCTCAATTGCAGAGAGACAAACTCTGGTTTACAAGTCTAATCATCGCCACATTTCTCTTCTCTTCCTCTTTTTCTAACAAGGTTCTCTCTCTCTCTCTCTACTTCTCACTTAACAATCAAAAAACTATAATCCTAATCTCTCTTTCTGTTTAAACAAACAGGAAGGACAATCATGCGCGGCAGACAAAAACTGCGATTCAGGACTACACTGCGAAACCTGTGTTGCCAACGACAACGTTCGACCTCGTTGCACTAGAATTCAACCTATTCTCCCTACATCTAAGGTACATTAACCTTCCCTAATCTTATTTTAATTTTATTTAATAATTTTGTTTTTATTTCGTTGATGACCAGTGATTTGTTAAAGCAGGTGAAATCCCTGCCATTCAATCGTTACACGTGGCTGACGACCCACAACGCATTTGCTAGATTGGGAACCAAGTCGGTCACCGGATCAGTCATTCTCCCTCCCCCTAACCAGCAGGACTCCATTCCTCGTCAGCTTAAAGTTTGTACTCTCCCTCTCTCTCTCTCTTGAGGGTGACAAAATACAAACGGCAAATACACAAAATGTTTAGTTGTCGAGTTTCAAACCATAGGCCAGAAAGTTCAAGAAATGCAGCAGACGATGATTTAATGAATTTCTTTTATTGTAGGACAATAATCCTAAGATTTATTACTATTAAGGTGAAGTTATCAAACTGCTAATCTCAAACAAGGACAAAATGGCACGTCGGAGAAATTTGGTTTTAAGGTCAGGAGGATGAATCCATGTTAAAAATTGCTAAACCCAGTATTAATTAGTAAAGTATTTTGCTGTTGTGTCAAAGTTGAATCTCAAAATTCTGAGTTAATACCTAATCTAGTTGAAATTTTGATTTTAATTTTGTCCCTTAAGTTTGTTAATTAATTAACATCAGGAAGAGACTGGAAATTCTGATGAGCAGATAAAGTGTCATCTTCTTGAAAGGTTCATGTGTGATGTCCACATCCAGATCAAAAGCCTTAGCCTTAAGCTAAAATTGAGGGTCCTTTGAACAGCTTTATTTGGACCCGTTTACCAAAAGGATGTGTCTGCTTGAATTGCATCCAAGGTTTGATTGAATTGCTTTAATCCTAATCGCCTTTTGTTTCAAGCATTCTCTTTTGGAGTTGTTGGGAGTGTGCCTAATGATAACGTCATGTGAGCACCACTTGGTTCAAGGGATTAGTGGATATTGAGCACATTCATTGTGAGCTGCCAGCATTTGTCGATGCCTAAGTATGAGATATGCATCACAACTAAGTGTGATAATAACATGAATATATTATGTTAGAAGAGTTTTTTCTGAATTGGATCAATAACACATTAAGAGCTAATATTTGATTCATTTAATTGTCTAGATATAAATTGTTATATAAATATTTGATTCATTTAATTTATCTAATATTGTCTGTAGTAACGATCACATCATGACTTGTGACCTTTTTAGAAGTTGAACTGAACTTATTCTAACCAAAACGAAACTAAATCCCTCACTAAGAGCTAAAAGACTTCAAGGCAACACCTTTTCAAGTCTTGCAAGAAATATTCGTGTTCACAGAAAAGGACCCCACATTCCTTGGACAGAACATAGATCATGACACAAGCAAGCTTTACCGTATTGTAGCTGTTAAGCAACGGATGAAGATGATGAAAATTCTTGGTTTCTGACACTTTGATGGGCCAATGTCTGTCTGTCGTTTCTGATTTGGAATATAAAAAAGAAGAACATGATTAGGAGATGATTTTTATCAATTATTTAGATATCTATTAATTATAATTAATGGGTAGAATACTTTTGCAATGTGGTCTGCTGGAAAAAGGTCATCCGCCTTCTGGGTGGGGGCTTACTAGTGGTCTGACCATTTATGAGATGTGCAGATTATGACTTTTAACATTTTCCCTTAAAACTTCATATTTGTTAATTACTTGCTTATTGACCATTGTAGCAAATTTTAGTTCTTTAATTTTGTTTATCAAAGCATTGAGTTATAAATATAGAATTCAATAGTTTATATATCATCTCAGAAAATAGGTTAATTAAAAATTTTAATCTGTTGCAGAATGGTGTTCGAGGCTTGATGCTGGACATGTATGACTTCGAGAATGATATCTGGTTATGCCACTCCTTTGGCGGAAAGTGCTACAACTATACAGCTTTTGTGAGTTCATAGTAAATTCTTTTAGACTAACTAAAATGCATAAAGTTTTACGAGTAAAAAATGTTATTAATTAAAATGAAAAAATTCACATTGCACAATTTTAATTAATCTCTGGAGAGGTAGTTCAAATATTGCAAGTAACAATGAACATGAAAAAGGTTTTCACTCATCATTGTTCACTTGGTTTCAATGAATTCTTAATAGTGGTATTGCATACAGACTCTAACTAATCTAAAGTTGGATTCACCAGCAACCTGCCCTTAAGATACTGCAGCAGGTGCAAAACTTTCTCGAATCAAACCCTACAGAGATCATCACCATTATCATCGAAGACTATGTGGCATCACCACAAGGCTTGACTAAAGTGTTCAATGCTGCTGGTCTAAGAAAATATTGGTTCCCGGTCTCTAGAATGCCTAAAAATGGTGGAGACTGGCCAACAGTCGATGATATGATCGCGAAAAATCAACGTTTAGTTGTCTTCACTTCAAAATCATCTAAGGAGGCTTCTGAAGGGATTGCTTATCAGTGGAAATATATGGTTGAAAACCAGTGTAAGTTGAAGATTTCGTGATACTTAGTACCTACCTTTAGTACGTTGTTGCAAATGTTTAGTCTTTTAGCCCATGTTTGGAAAGTCTACTACAAAGCACTTCTGGAGGAAAGCTCCACTGGAGTACGGGGAGAGAGAAGTGCTTTTCTTCAAGCATTTTTTTCCCCGAGGGCTACCAGCATTGTTACCCCTCTAAGCCCGACCATGAGAGCTTCCTCCCGTTGTGGAACATCTGGTTTGAGGATGGCTAGAGAGTAGGGTGTTTTTTGCAGAGTAAACAAAGTCAAATGAGGGGCTAAAATTGTTACAGATGGTAATGGTGGCATGGTAGCTGGATCTTGCCCAAACCGTGCAGAATCAACTTCGATGAACACTACATCAAGGTCACTAGTCTTGGTGAACTATTTTCCCGATGCCCCAAACCTTGCTGCAGCTTGCAAATACAATTCAGCTCCCTTAGTTGCCATGATGAAAACTTGTTATCAAGCAGCAGGCAAAAGGTGGCCTAATTTCATTGCCGTCGATTTTTACAAGGTAACATAAAAGGATAGCTGCGAAATGAATTAAGATGTATGTTTGAAGTGAAAACTATGATCGGTTGTCTTTGTCTCCATATTTTCAGAGGAGCGATGGTGGCGGAGCACCTGAAGCTGTAGATATATCAAATGGGAACCTAGTTTGCGGGTGTGGAAGCATCGCAAATTGCAAGGTTTGCAACTAAAGCACTTTTGTTTTGACAGACATTTTCACCCAAGCATGGACCAGGTGGGCAGATTTATACCTTATAGGCCCAGCTTGAAACCCGCTGAACTAGACTTTTAAGGCATATTTCTAGCAGGAATCATTTTGCTAAGACTAGCCATTACCCTTCTTTTTGGTTTTTCAACGGTCAAAACTTTTAAGGAATCGCAGTTCCCTTTTTTGGGAGTTGAACAGGCAATTTTTACTGGTTTCGATTCAAATGCAGTGAGCCTTTCCTTAACCTTGGTCGTCCGCTGACTAGGGTCCAGGTTGGTTTAGGCCCGAATCAGCCCGCTGGCTAGGTGTAGCCCAGTGAAGGGTTGGACTGGGCCCTTTGACCCATGCTTAGGGCTACAGGCATTCTCTATGGATTTAGGAGTATGTGCTAGGGCTTATCATAATGTATATATTAAAATGGTATCTCAAATGTTACACGAATGACAGGCAAATGCGACATATGGAGCTTGTGATGATAATCGAGAAGCAGGTGCAACGCCGCCAGCAGCACCTGATACAGCATTTGCTTATCTAGATTGCAGACCGGCTAAGCTGCGGTGGTTGCTTGGAACAGCTTTGTTAAGCATTTTCTTCATGTTATGAAGCTTTAACATAATGGGGCCGCTTCATGAATATTTTTTTTCCAATTCAAAAAGCATGAAAGTAGAAATAGATCTTCCTGGATTGGGTTTTTGGTGGGCAGGATTGTGATTAAAATTGTTTATGCTCTCAAGGTGTCTTTGTTGAATTATATTTTGCTGGAAATGTATTTTAAAAGTTACTGAATAATTGCTCAACAAACTAGATTTTTTAGAATATATTTTCCGGATATTTTTTTTTAGTTATAGATTGATATTAAGAGATTTAAATTTGATTTTAAATTAGTAAATTTTGTTACCTTTCTATTATATTTCAGCTCTATATAAAAAGCAAATACAGTGAATTAATAAATGTGCCGGAGATTTCAAGTGATTTCAAGTTTTTTTCCTCACTTAATTGCCAAATATTTTCTTTGCTTTTATAAAATTACAAAATTGGTATCAAAGCCATCTTCTTGAGGAATCTGTAAGTTGAGTGAATCCAAATTCAAATAAAAAAAAAAACATAATTAACTCGTCATAGCTTCTAGCAATACACCTTCTCTTTCACCCCCAGTTTTCAATGTTGAAAACTATCAAGTTTGGGCTGTCAAGATGAAAACTCATTTGAAAGGTCTTGGTTTGTGACAGTGGGTTGAAACTAAAAGGGAAATATCCCATTTGAGAAACAATCCAACTCTCAATCAAATCAGGACTCATGAAGAAGAAGAAACTAAAACTCCAAGAGTTTAATCCTACATTCATGCTGCTGTCTCAGATTCAATTTTCACAAGAATTATGGCTTGTGAAACATCAAAGGAGGCTTGGGACAAGCTCAAGGAGATGTACATGGGGAGTGATAGAACTAGACAAATGCAGATTCTGAACTTGAAGAGGGAATTTGAAGTTTTGAGGATAAAAGAAAGTGAGTCTATTAAAGAATATGTAGATAGGCTCATGAAAGTTGTCGACAAGATCCGACTACTTGATGAGGATCTAACAAATCAAAGGGTTATAGAGAAAGTTTTAGTAATCTTCTTGAAAGGTTTGAGTACAAAATCTCTTCTCTTGAAAACTCAAAGGACTTAATCAAGATTTCCCTAGGAGAATTGGTGAATGCATTATAGGTACAAGAGCAAAGGAGAATGATGAGAAATGAAGAATATGTGGAGGGTGATCTCCAAGTAACGGTTGTCACGCCCCGAACTGGGATCGTGAACAACCGCCCGTTGCCCTAGATGCCGGCTGTATTTTTTAAAGAAAATCGGGTAGAATCTCCCCATAAATCGGAGGTCTCTCATGTACAATTTCACCTGTATATCAACATTCATCCTGTAAAATAAATAAATGACCATCCCGGCCTCTCCAAAATCAACCAATTCCCACAGCCAACATTCAGAACAACGCAAGACTATAAAATTTCTAGCAGACCTAACCACAGACTTCTACTGTCATACTCGATTAGAGCATGAGCAGCCACTACACTGAGTGGACCTAAAATTTTATATAATATACAATACTTTTTCCCAAGTAACATTCAAATACGTACAATCGCTTCAATGCAAATGAAATACGAGAGTTTCGCAAATAAATATACATAAATTATACAGTCATCCCAAAATAAGTACACGACCAACTACGGATCTCAACAAGATCTCGCAGGGTCAAAAATATAATACGTAATTCAAGTTTCAGCTTAAACTTAAAATCTCACCGTCCAGAATAATCAGATCCGTCAAAATCTCTAAATTCTGAAATATCGCTCCAGCACAACAATCTTGTTTGAGGGAGGAAAGAAGAGGGGTGAGTATCTATGGGAGGATACTCAGTGAGTGAGGGGATTAATCTCAAGTACTAATAGTGTAGGTGAATATTGGAGTGTCAAATAATATCATTCGTAACCAATGATTCAAATTTCACAGTAAATCATGACATTTCCGAATAAAATAAACTCGTTTAATGTTTCACACGATATCATATATATATGCATCAATTTAAAATCAATTAGATCATAGAGCAAGCCGAAAGGATCTTGGCAAAGGTCAACCATGACCAAGGACAGGCGCATCGGGGGTTTTATTATGCAAAGTGTTTCAAAAGTAGTTCTCTACCCCAACGTTGGCGGTGGAATTAGCCCTTGCTTACCCAGACTCGTCAATAGGTTCCCGCCCGATGCTAGACGGTGGCGTCACACATGTTCTCCCTCGATGTGGGTTCAACCGTTTGTGCCTATGAAATATATACATGGCTCATCAATAAGTCCCCGTTCGGTGCTAGACGGTGGCGTCACACACGTCCTCCCCCGATGAAGGTTCAACCGTTCGTGCCTATGACCATATAAACTGGACGTTTGCGGATACCTCCTGCAGAAGCGTATCCGGACAACCCGTGCCTCTACAAAGTCCCTTCGTAGCTACAGAATCAATCAAATAATGCCATATCATCATATCATCTCAAGCTAGTAGGCATCCAACCTACATAGCCAAATCATCTCATCATATCCTAAAAAAAATTTCAAATCCGTGTGCCAAATACATCTCATCGAAATCATTTAAATTCAACAAATTAATGCAATTGTAGAATAGAAAACATTCATTTCTCAAATCATGGCACAATTTCATTTCATTTCAAACATGGATGCATAATCGTGAAAAACATAAGTACGACACTCTAATAATCACAAAACATATTTGAATTTTAATTTCATACGTCGAGACAATGCATATCAAAAGCATGTTTTATTAAAAACACGATAAAATCAGGTTTCACTATTTCATGCAAGAGATTAGGGTCCCACTCACTTTCTAGGGAGGGTAATCACTCCCTATTTCCAAAATAAATCCGAATTGACTCCTCGAGTCTCCAAAAAGATCAACCTAACCAATCAAAGTCGGAAATACGCTTAAAGTAAATAAGTTTCCTACGAAATGGAAAAATTTTTGAAAAATCATACATTTTTCAATTTTCATCCGATTTCTTCAAACCATATGTCATTTTAAAGGTATTGAAACATATTTTCATATTACGGAAATTGTATTTTGATTTCCTATATGCAAGATAACTTAAAATGAAAAATACTGAATCAATCCTTAAACTTAAATCCCAATTTCTGACTATTTTCACGCGTACTGCAAATTAAACTCTAAAAGAAACTATTCTAATCAAGCCAGCCTGATTCTATCATTCGAAATAGTCCAATTCGTATATTTTAGCTAAACAATTACATATAATGTCCGATAACGCATATAAATCAAATCTAATATATATCCTATCATATGAAATACATTCTTACTCTAATTTACTCTAAATTTATCCTAAAGACATTCAATTAATTGAATCAGTCAGAAATCCCTCACCTAGGGTTTTCTTGACTCGTAAATCTAGTCTCTGTTCGCCTTTCGGTTCAGTTTAAAACCTGTAACATTTCAAATTTGGAGCAAATGTTAGCAATTAACCTTAATTACTCAGAAAATTCAAAACCCTAGAACTAGGGTTAGGAATTGGTCCTCACCTGCATAGGAGATGAGTGCAGACCCGGCCTAGGGTTTCGAAATCTGCCGATTTGGGGATTTGCAAGAGTGACAAAAGGCGCACGAGCGTGCGACAGGGAAGGAGCGCTGCAGTCACGCGCGCAGGGGCTGGCGCGCGCGCTGGAGCTATAGCGCGCTGCACGGGCGCGCAAGACTGTCGCGTAATTGTTCATATTTGTCTGTAATTTTTTAATCTTTTTTTTAATCTTTTTGTGTTTTGGTGTTTATACTATTTCCAATTTCAGTTCATCGTGAAGACCAAAATTCCTAATTCGTGGGTTTAATTTTTTTTTTTTTTGGTATCTTTCACGCTTGAATTTTCCTTGGTGCTTCCATAGTTCAAAAAGAGGGTTGCAAATAAAAGGGTCGTGAAAAAAAGAGGCAGCTTTCAAAAATTTCAAAAATTTTTCAAATTTACGATTTTCTTTATTTCTCACTTATTTTCCTTCTTTATTTTCCTTATTATTTTTTCTTTAAATTTCATAAGACAATTATTTTTGAATTAAGTTCAAAAAATTATTAATTCATTAAAATGGCAACAGACATGTTCGATAGATTGAATTCATTGAGACTTTTTTCAAGCAAAATGCAATTGCGGATGCACTGTCACACAGGTGATGATTTGGAGACAAATTATTGTCAAGAAGGGGGGAATGATGTGATCATCAAGGCTGCAAGAAATTTACAAGATTCAACTCAAATTTCAGTTGGACCAGTGACAAAGATTCTAGTTAAAAGGTTCAAAGAAATACTGAATAATTTAATTCATAGGGTTTTATAATAAGAAATTGTAGTCTAAATAAATAAAGAACCAAAAGAGGTCTTAATTATACTCATACAAGTCCAATTGAAAGAATAAAGGGTACCATGGTATTAGTATTGATTGACACCCTAAAAAAATCCTTGAAATTGTGCCTAATAGAATTTTATCATTATTTTTTTTTTGATAAATAGTACTGCTGATCCAACTACAAATTTTTCTTCAAGTTGCATTTGATCCAAGTTGGATGAATCACTTACCTAAACATTTCAGATGTTACTGGGTCTGCCAACTGTGGATTCCTACATTCTAAGATGACTGTCTGCACAATCATATCATGTTCAACAAAAGCACATCAGATCAACTCAACACAACATGATATACACATAGAATGTAGCACATAAAAGGGAATATAAAAACATTTTACTAAATTGGAAAATACCTATTGTATTCGATCAGATAAGAGGCGCAACCAAAATCCATAGCAGCTGTTTCTGAGTGAAATTTGACCTGCTAATTGTTCCCCTCTGTTCATCCCAAAGTGAGAAGGCCAACCCTGTACCTTGTCTTTTATAAGAAAGATATACTTTTCCTAGCATCTGACAATCACTTGACAAACCATGCGCGCAAGCACACAAAAGATCAACAAAAGCAGATTATCCAGACAGCAAGTTTTGGTAAGCACTTTACTTGATTTATTAAACCTTCAAATTGAATATTACTATTGTACTCGAGCACTTAAACCTGCAAAACATGAACCTGAGGGTGCTAGAACTGTCTTGTCATGGGATTTGACACAGATAATTTATTAATTTCCCTCAGAAAAGGATGCATTTGGATTGTTGGGAGAGTATAATCAAGCCTTAACAGATAAGGTAGGATCTATTCTATCTCGTTGGGATATGCACTGATTATATTCTTGAAACATGAGATCTGCATTAAGAACAAGTCATTGACAGTGGTGAATTTCGCTGTCTTAGCTGGCTTAGAGTTCTTGATTTGATTAAACCCTCCACAACATGTTTTAGCCTAAATGCATGGACACAAAGATAACGTTGTTTAAAGCCTTCTTGGATCTCTATCATATACTAATTGTAAAAGCATACTCATATTAAATAGAAAAAGCTATGAACCCTCCTCTACATGATCCACGAAACACCATCCTTTCCATGGCACACACCCTAAAATAAAATTTCAAGTATTTGGCTTTGCTGTATCTATTATTTTTTTTCAATCACATTCATATTCTCTACAAAGGGATATGCTACTTCTCATGGTCAAAATGACTGTAAATTCGCCTGAGAGTTGATGTGGCATGAAATAATTGGTTGAATATTATGTTGCAAATCTTCTATGTAACAAATTAGCAATGATATGTGACATCAAGATCATTCAGCCCTTACAAATTTCATATCCCAAATATCTGGCCATCTTCTTGATTTCCACCCTAGCAGTCTACACGACACGTGTTACGGCAGAACAAGGAGAAGTGGGGCAAATATCTGACAAGAACACATCTTCCACAATGCACATAAATGTAATGCCATATGTCCCAATATGTAGTTCCATATTTCCTGATGGGCAAGGGAAGGCCATTTTTCACTTAAATATGCTACAACATAAATCCAAAGTAGGCAATATTGACTTAGCTAAATGTTTGTATCACTGGGAACAGTCACCTTATTGGAACTTGCAAAGGCAACTTGGAAATTGTATAACAATTACACCTTCATTGTCCTACAAAGACAAACCTGTTCATTTATGCTGATTGGCTTCATGGGACTAACTTAGGACAAAGAAAGTTTAATGGGCCTTGCTGTGATGTTGATCCCATCTCATCAAGGCCTAAATTTCTGCAGATTAGGTTATGTCGATACAATGAGGTTGTCCCTGATAAACTTCTGCTTAAGAGAGAGCTTTTCAGTTGACAGAATCAAACAAATTCCCGTGTTTAGTTAAAATATCATATGACTGACTGTGCATTTTTAGATGGGATAAGAAAAAGATTATGACTGACTTGTGTGCATGGCTCGAGGCAAATTAATATTTGATTATGAGATGTAGCAAGTCCAAATTTCTACTGATTAATTACTTTAATCAAAAACTTTTGCTCTCTCTGAATTATTAATTTGCACATATAGGAATCGAATATCACTGTCCGCAGGTACATAGGGGAATCCAGGGAGCGCATGGCAATAAAAAATGAGTGTCACACAGATGGCATATTCGGTACAACATTTCCTTCTCGAAATAAAATTCTTTTATAGTATTTCCTACTATGATCAGTGAGTTTAATAGCCTCACATTCACATGGAAGATGACAATTATCGTAACTTGTAACACGTCTTAATTAGGGACATCCATATTTTAAGAAACTACCTATGTTAGTTTATATCTATACTTATGTTAGTAAGAAGAACAATTGTTTACTCAACGGACCTTTCAAGACCATGACAAGGTGCTGCAAGGGCGTCTTCTTCAATCTGGAATCACCAGCATTTGGTCCATCCCCTAAGTCCTTCAATGACCATGCCTGTCATAGCAAAGCTGTAGTTGCTTCATCACCACCTAAGTTGGCTGCAGTCCGCAGACGCAAGCAATTTTCTGATCATGGCTCGAAAGCTGTGTTCAGTTGATGTACAAAAGTTTTTGCATTGCCTTAAGATTAATGAAACCATATCAATGCTAAACGAAGTAACCTATTGCCTAAACATAAGGCAAATATATATATATATAAATATATATATATATATATATATATATATATATTTGTAAGTACAACAAAATCACTCTTAAAACAAATTCATTTCTCAGAAACATTGCCTTATTATAAGTTTAATTTCTTATTGGTGTCTGGTAACATTAATACCCTAAAGGATTCTACGCAAGATCAAATATTCAAGGGTATTGTACTATTTTAACAAAAATCTCAAATTTAATTTTTAAGAATAAAAAAATAAATACGGTAAATCAATCTTATATTGAACTCTAAAACCATTATTAATCAAAATTTTGATACAAATAATGAAAAGTGTACTGGTAAAATCGGACTTTTGTACGACCCATTGGTTTTAAAAGTTTTCCTCCACATCCAAAAAAGATTCTTCTCTCTTCCATTTTCAAAGGGACATGACTGGAGGATTGACCTAAAGGTGCTAATTGGGGGGTGTTTGGGGGGGGGGTGTTGTTTCCATGATTGTCCCACACACAATACCTCACATCTCACTAACTTTTGCTGCTTGTGAAAATGAATCAATGCCACAATACCACTTTAAGATCATCCCTTTTTCTTTTGAAGTTTTGAAAGACCAAAAGAAGCCACACCACTCCTCGATGGGCGCCTACCCTACCACACAAACATAGAGATTCTATGGTTGAAAGAAAAATTGGACGTTAGTTATGGACCACATCATGATGACGATTGAGGGGTACACGTGTCGGACAACGAGACAAACCACGTGGAAAGTAATTCAATTATTCGACAATCCGACAAACAGGACCACGAGATAATATCGTTAGGCCGAATCATCGGCCAGCTGGACTTGTCATCTTTACACTCTAATAGTGTTTTCAGATGAAATATGAAAGTAGTATAATAGAATAATTCTTAACTAGAATAAAAAAAAGTACATGTTAGAGGTTGAGAATAAGTCTACTCTTTGATCGACATAACCCAAAAAATTACCCATATTCAAACAAGCACTATAGTAGTGTTGGATTTCAGTGGAGCACAAAATTTCAACTTTAGCATCATTTGGGTCCTTAAATCACAAGCAAAAGTTGCAATATTTTCGGAGGGCATAATCAAAATCCATTGATGTCACTTAATAAAACATCAGTATCAACGTATCTATTTTTCTTTTATAAACCATCAATATTTCATAATCTTATTGGATTTGACTAAATTTGATTCGACATAAATTGGGCTCTAAATGAACAAAACTCTCATGACGTTTGTTTTTATTATATACAAAATTCGAATTCAAAATTTTATTTAAAGATACTGATGTCCAATCACTGAATCAATTAAACGTTAATGTATCAATTTAACTATATTTTTAGTGTAATTTAGGTAACACGACCCTAATATTGAAAAAATATTGACAGGATATTTATTGTATATTTTATGATAAATTTATTTTATATTTTACCATTTGGATTAGATTATGGAACTTTATACGGTTAAAAGCATATCGAATAATATAATATTTTTTTATTATTTTTATTTTGTACATACGATGTGAGGGAGAATGATATTTCTGCATCGAATGCAGTCATAGCTAGAATATGGATTCCACATCAGCGACAGATTTTAGAGCTGGATTGCCACCATGTAGGAAAGAAAAGAATAGCCAAAAAACATTGTTTTGGACCCCAAAGATCTTAATTCGTAGATTATGTAAGAGGAAGAGGATAAAATTGCTTAAAAGGAAGAACATGTCAACTCTTTTGCCACTGAGAAAAGCAAACACTAACTTTTGTTATTAGAGTCATGTGATCTCTTTTCGGTTCTTACCTTTCCCAGTTCAAAACATTGTAAATAATTTGTTTTTGTGGTTTAATACAAGAAGACATCAACCTCTTAGGTGTGCACTTACTAGGAAACTCAGTCTCAGGATTAAACAAATGACACAGAAAGTATATCTTTCTGCTGTCATGTTCACTGTGGCTGTCCACTCTATTGTCCACAAGCTGCACTCAAAGTTCATCCTTAAAATATTTGATTATCCATTCAATTGCTCATGGATGGCAGATATTTTTCTCTTTCTTTATAACTATTATTTTTTTTTTAAATTGTTGAGGTTTCATGGTTTCTATGTGTGGCACATTTTGCAATATTACATTAATGGTTCAGCTTTATATATAATCTTTTTGGGCATTTTGCATTTCAATCGTTATATAAAAAAAAATAGCCAATGCCTCAATTGGGTTCTTTTTTGAAATGTTTTATAGTTTATAAAGGATTATTAAGATAGATTATAGAAGATTTGGCAATGAATCAAAATTGTGAAAATGTTATAAAGGATTATTTGGAAAGAAAAAGAGAAGGGGGGAAGGAACAAAGAGGATAAATGTTGCAAGAAAATTGGGGTTGAGGAAGAGGGGGAATTCCGTACTGGGAAGGGAACCAGAAGGTCGGTATGTAAGCGTGTAAAATATGGGGTGGGGGTCCGAGGAGGAGAGCTTAGCTGGGAACACGTGCGAGAGCACGTGCATAGGAGAACACACACACACAGAGACTGAGCCAAGCTGTCCCAGGCAATCCTGCAGGGTTGACTACAGACATCTTGGGTCTTAACCCACTGGCTATTGGGTCTTACTGTTCCCTTCCCCACGCGTGTGTTCGCCGCTAAAAGACACACTCCCAGTCCCACCCTCCTCTCTCTCTCTCTCTCTCTCTCTCTCTCTTTTTGTTTTTGAGTTTGGGGTGAGAGAATTATAGTATAACAGAGAAAAATAAATGTTATAATTTTTTAAAAACAAATAGTAAAATATTAGTAATTTTTATACGACATTTAATAATATTTAGTTTTAAATATATTTTCTTTTTATATTTCAGTGGGAAGATTGCCTAGAGTAGCTTTGGGCTTATTTTAATTTTTTTTATAATGCTAATAAAATTAAACTCAAAATCTTAAACAAAAGATTAATTTTATTTCCATTATAACTAGTACATTGATATAAGAAATAAAATATTTTAACTTTATTATAATTTTTTTCTTCATAAAAATCTATCATTCAATTTCTTAAAATATCAAATAATTAAATACTTTTTTGAAAATCCAGAATACCACATAAATACCACTTCTTGTTTGAAAATAAGTGTCTTAAGTTACCCGATCAAATTATGATTTTTATTTTATTATTTTTTTTTACCTGATTGAACTATCATCTTAGTACTAAATCAAGATAAGTGTTATGTTAATGTCCTTTTGAGTTTAGTAATAAGACATAATATTTTTTTAATCAAGATTTTAGGTATAGAAAAATAACTCATAAATTAAATTTTATATAATTCGATCCGAATTAGTATCGGTTGAAACAAAAAACAAAAAACCAAGACAAATCTTACATGTGGAAGAGTCACATTCTCTCTGTGCATGAACACTCCTTCACCATGGGGCACTGTGGATCACCACATCTACAGTGGGAGAAGAGGAAGGGAATTTTGTGAGTGGCGGGGTTGGGGGAGTGGGACCTACTTTCATAAACATCGTTCAAGTTCTCGTGTATTGTATTATCCACCACCCAAAAGATTGTCTGCTCGAATAAAGAGAGGAGAGAGAGAGAGACAACCTGGCCATCCGGCACATTCCTCTGTACAACTTTGACCTTTGACCACCACCACCACTGCTAAAATTTTAAAAGCAAAAGAAGAACAGAACTGATGAGCATCGTGAGGGCCCTCACGCACCACCTCATACATATACCATCCAAAAAAGGAATTTTACATTACCACTACGTACGTTACCTCTTCCCTCTTCTCCACCCTTTTTCTGTTCTTTAATTATAAAAATTGATATATTGCAATTTAGTTAACTGAAAAATATTAATCTTCTGAATAATCTTCGATAATCAAAACAATGCATCGGAGCTCATCAACTTTTCTGACCACCTAATGTAACTTGACATCTAAAATATTAAATAAACAAATTTATATTCTCAAAAAAATAATTTTATAGTCACAATTTTCCTTCTTCAATTTGATAATCCCACATTTAAATCTTAACGTAACTAAAAAAAAATAAACAAATTTATAGTCTAAGTCATACTGTTTCATATATGATAGACACCCACGGAAGAGGGTGTTAAACTCTAAATCTTAAACAGGATAATTTGGATACAAAAAGGGTTCAAGTCTTTTTTCAGTTTAGGTATCATAAGTGATTAAGGTTTGATAAATCTTTCACAAAGGTGAAGGGTTTGTTTAGCCTTCCATTTCCACTACATATCTTACTTATTCTTTAATGAAGTTCTTTATTTCATCTCAAGTGCATTTTGTAAAGGACACTTTATGGCTTTCTTATATTTATTTAAATCTAATGAAAGTACTGGTTACTTTTTCAAACCCATAATCGTATGATTTGTAATCAAATTTTTACTGTTTTGATTCATGAATTATTATATAAATTAATTAATCGAACAAAAAATAGATCATTTTTGTATTACAGTTTATTTTAATAAAAGAAAAAAATTATTTTTTTACCACTTTATAAAAGTGGGTCATGAGTAAATTTCTTCTTTTATTCCCTCATGGTCAATCTCTTGGCTCATTGGTACAAGAGAGTTCATCCTTCAGTGATTGTAAGGGTTTGAGCCCTTACAACTCATTCTTTTATGAAAAGGGATGTTGGAGGGCTATTCTAGTGATCAGATCATAATCCTCTCTCCCTAATATGAAAATTTTAAATTTAAATTTTTATTAACAAAAAGGATAAAAAAATAGTAAAAGAATAAATAATTTTACATTTTCAAAAATATATATATATATTACAAAATGGAACACCCATTTCTTGATTTTGTACGATAGAATCTACGAGGTAGGATTGAAAAGATGAAAGGCACCACACACACATGGAAGAAGCACAAACAAAACAACCAAAAGCGCATCAGCTGCAATGAATTATACCCATTCAACCCACCAAAACCAGTAAACAAAACAAAAATTTTAAAAATAAGATTCAACAATAAATATGAATGATGTAAACAGGAGTAACACAGGTAGTAAAGGTTTTTAATCAAGTGGGGTAGGGTCCTTCTAAAAAGAAAAAGAAATGTTTCTGGGTCAGACCAAAACATTTGACCAAAAGTACCCCACATCCCCATCCCCCAAACCCACTATAAGGGTTAAATGACACACGTGTGCAAGTAACTAGTCAGATAATAAACCAGACCACACCACAGAGCAGAAGCCTCTGGATTTGTTTGTTTTATATTTGTCCCTTTAAATTTTTTAAAAATAAAAAATAAAATTCCATATAAAAGGCAAGAAACGCATTCCATGCCCTATCTATCACAAGTATTTAACGGTTAGAGAATTGTGGTGAGAGAGTGAAAATTCTAGTGAGAGAGAGACAGAGAGAGAGCGAGAGATATGCCTGGAAGTGTAGAGCCATTGGATATAGGGGTGCAGATCCCATACCATTTCAGATGTCCGATATCCCTTGAGCTTATGCGTGACCCTGTGACGGTCTGCACCGGTCAGACCTACGACCGGTCGAGCATCGAGTCATGGGTGGCAACCGGAAATACCACGTGTCCGGTCACTCGGGCGGTTTTGACGGACTTCAATCTCATCCCAAACCATACCCTCCGTCGGCTGATTCAAGACTGGTGTGTCGCGAACCGGTCTTTCGGGGTCGAGCGAATTCCGACCCCGAAACAACCGGCCGAACCGGGTTTGGTTAAGAATTTGTTGAATCAGGCCGCTTTGGAATCGAGCCCGGTTCATTCTCGGCTTTCGGCGGTGAGGAGATTGAAGGCGCTGTCACGTGACTCGGAGAAAAACCGGGTTCTCATTTCGGCTCAGAACGTGAAAGAGATTCTCATGAAAATCGTGTTTGAGAAATCGGAGTTGACTCTGTCCGAGTTGCTTCAAGAGTCGCTCGCTTTACTTGTTATGTTTCCGTTGTCCGAATCAGAGTGTTTGTTAGTGAGTTCGGAGATTGAACGTGTTGAGTTTCTGGTAAGTATGCTGTTCCATGATTCGGTAGAAGTCCGAGTTAACTCGGCGGCGATGATTGAAATGATCGTCGCTGGAGCTCGCCCGCCGGAGATCCGATCGGAGATCGGGAAAATCTCCGGAATCTTCGAAGGAGTAATCGGAATTCTCACGGATCCGAATCCATATCCAAGAGCTCTCAAAATCGGAATCAAGGCGCTTTTCGCGCTCTCTCTAATCAAGCAAACCAGATGTCGAGCGATATCGGCCGGAGCTGCGGCGGCGATTATGGATCGTTTGGCGGAGTTCGATCGGTGCGACGCGGAGAGAGCGCTGGCCACGGTGGAGCTCCTCTGCCGGACTCCGCAAGGAGTGGCGGCGTTTGGATCGCACGCGCTCACAGTTCCACTATTAGTTAAGATAATTCTCAAGATTTCGGATCGGGCGACGGAGCACGCTGCAGGGGCTTTAGCGGCGCTTTGCTCGGCGTCCGAGCGGTACCAGAGAGAGGCAGTGAATGCAGGTAGAGAGAGGCGCTCATTAATTTTTCAAGAATTTGAGCTTTAATTTTTCTTTTTTTTTTTCCACACAAAATATTTGTTCGATTTTCAAATGTGAAGTTGTAAAAAGAAAAAAAGAAAAAAAAATTGATGGGTGTGAAAAATAATTTCTAAAAAATTTAATACTTGTGTTCTAGAACATAATAATAAAATATAATAATTTATACATATTTTCATGATTATTTTTTTTAATTTTTTTTTTTTTAATGTAGGAGTGGTGACGCAGTTGTTGCTATTGGTGCAAAGTGAGTGCACAGAAAGAGCAAAGAGGAAAGCACAAACGCTTTTGAAATTGTTGAGAGATTCATGGCCACAAGACTATTCTGTTGCTAATTCTGATGATTTTGGGTGCACTGATGTTGCCCCTTTTTGATTTTCCTTTTCATTTTTCTTGATAAAGAACAGAATTATCTTTTTTTTCTTTTGGGAATTGATGAGGTGAAGCAAAATTAGAGGAGAAAATTGAGAATGAAAAACCCAAAAAAAAAAAAGAGTTGAGGGATTTAGGTGGGGGGTATATAGAGGGATTTGTATTTTTTTTTTTTTTTTAGTTTTGTGTATGTAATTTTTGTATGTAAGGAATATTTTTTTCTTTTCAGATTTGTATGGAAATGAAAGGAATAGTTGAGGAAGATGAAGAAATTGTGTCTGCTGTGGTTTCTTCTTGTTCTTTTTCTTTTTCCCTATCAAATTGGGCCGATCACTAATTTTCTAGTTTTTTTTTATTTTATTTTATAAAAAAATATAATTAAATATGATCAAATTGAATTAGATTTAATGTAATTATCGAATATGAATGATTAGAAAAAAAACTCAAAATGGGTCATTTTGCAAAGTTGAACCGGATTGAATTTAAATAGAATTTTTGATAAAAAGAATTTTATTAATATTATAATAACGTCCATCACTCTAATAAAAAAAATTAATGAAAACTCTGTCTCATTTAATTTTATAGATTTAAAACAAATAAAAATAAGGTTTTTCAACCGGCCCAAAGAATGGTACAATTGAGGACAAAAGACAATTGTCCGCTAAATTCTGACCATTCCTTTGTCATGGTAGATTTCAAAGGGTACAAATAATTCCATGGTGGAAAACAGTTTGTACATTTTGCAATTTGAGATGCTAGGGTGTAGGAGGTGAGTTCTAACTGATGATAGCCCCATGGTGATCCAATCAAATGGCCACCGTTAACATATGAAAAGAAAGCTTAGCAATTGGGTATTTTTGAGCAAGAAAAATACCTTAAAAAACTTGTAATGTTTACACCTCTGTTCCTAGGAACAGAGGTTACTGTCCTAGATCTAGTACTCTCCCATTCTAACTCTGGCAACAACCACACAAAGTCAAGTTCATTCTCCTTTGCAGCGTACGAAAAACCTTGGAGAGAGAGAGAGACAGATATAAGAGAGGAGGAGGGTATGGAGACCCAATTCCATTTACCCTTTATAAGAGAGGTGATGGAGACTCGAACTTTCCTTGCAGGTGAAAGAGAAGTCCCTTGTACCATTGCACCAAGATGTATGCATCCCTACCCTACATAATAAATTTCAACCTCTTTCGCATGTTGTCCCTATTTAGACGAGACATGCAAACTCCAATATATAGTTTCAGTTTATCTTAGGTTTTGTAGTTTTGCCCAAAAAAAAAAAAAGAAAAAAAAAATTCACCCCTTGTAGAATATTTTTCATGGTATTTGAAAATTTGAAATATGGTTAGCTTTTTTATTGATTAATTGAATATTCAATAGCTGGACACAAAGATATTAAAATTGCTTAATCTCTAGTTAGGAGGGTGAAATTCCAAGTTACGTGATTTTTCCTCCTGCGCATTGCGAATCCTGAGTGAGTGACTGTAAAGGAATGTGTGTGAGAGAGAGAGAGGGGGGGGGGGAGAGAGGCCATCATATCCATATGTGCTTTGGAGATAAACAGCTCAACTTCCTTCCCTTTGACCGTGGACTGTCCATAAGATGCTTCAAAAGGAACGCATGCACACAAAAGGTCCCAACAATCAATAATGGCGACATTAACAACACCATGGGGTCCAATAGTCCCACACCTTCCCCCCCAACATGGCAAAAAGATTCAACATCACGAGATAGAGAAAGAGAGAGAGGGTCACATGTTAATGGAATGAACTATATGGACTAACATGGGCATTACATTTTTCTTCCCTTGAAATTTTGTTAGGAGGCATTCAAATAAATGAAAAAGAACAAAAATTAATAATCAGAACGACTGAATTTAACAACAGTTCCACTTAATCATTAAAAATCTCTTTTAAGAACAATAATTTATCATATTAAATTTTTTATTTGACTGACTGATATTTGAATTACTCGATTAATTCAGTTCAAACACTATAGGACCCATTTACGGATTGAGTCTCCTGTTGTCCATCTTTTCATTTTCAAGAATCAAAATCGAGATTTTAATTAAAAAAGTTTAGTATTCGATCATTATATCCAGAGAAGAATAATAATGTTAATTGCTCCGCAACTCTTTTCTTTTAGGGAAAAAAAAGATAGAAAGTATTTTTATTTATAAATAGCATTATTCTATTTTGCTAAAGTTATCTCTTTCACATGCCCAAACACAAAGACCACACCCCACTTTTAGTTTCAAAGACCTTTCAATGGACAAAAAACAAGATGGGGAATTCAATTTCTGTTGGGATGTATTTATGGTTTTGCACAAATTTGGGCCCAACAATTAATGTGCCTCAATTTAACTTTTTCTGAAAAAATTGATGTCTCTTTGTGCCATCAATCGCCCACTTCCAATCAATTTCAATTCAATTATTTCAAACCATTCCCCTTCACTCCCTGTTTTGATAGATTTTGATCAATTTAGATTTTTGCTCATTACACAATGATCTGTAATTTGACTAGATGATTGCATTGTGCTTTCTTAGGTAATCCTCAGATTTTTTGTCTGGTGATTTATCAATTGTTTGACTGATAAGGACGCATTTTAATATTGAATTTTAATCCCACCGTGAGATTTAAAAAAATAAAAATTGATATTCGGAATCAATTTTATTAAAATGTTTGTAGAGACTCTATTTAAAGGGACGATTCTCTCAACATAATTTTTTCTTTCCCATCAGATTAGTCGGAGCATATGGTTATCGTAGAAAAAAATGTTAAGGGAGCATTTATTAAATCAACATTCACATTTAATTTTGAAGCTGACTACTTTTAGTCTGTAATTTTTTTTTTTTTTTTTATCGAATTGGAGTCACATAATAGAAATAATAGAAATTACTCTGCTCTTGGTAAAAGCATCCCCCGACGCAGAGACGACCACGAAAATTATTACCCGCAAAGTAAGCCTTAGGATGTGTGCTTGGATGCATCTAAATCATATAGAGCACCAATCATAAACTAATATGATCCGATAGTTTTTTTGAAGAAATTATTCTAAATACATTTGATTTTTTTTTTTAATTAATCAACAGTATTTGATAACCATGTTTGATCTGATTAGATTTGGTTCGACTCGGGTTAAACGCTTAAGGAGAAAAACTCTCTAACAACTGTTTTCTTTATACATAACATTCGAATCTGAAATTTTATTTAAGAAATTAGTTTCAAGTTATTGGATCAACTAGATATTGGTTTTTGAATGGTATTCTGTGATTGAGTCTTCTATATATTATGATTAGAGGTTATAGATTAAAAAAAAAAAAAAAAAAAACCATTCTTATTATATGACTCAATCTTCGGATGATTAAAAAAAAAGGAAAAAAAAAATCTTGCCAAGTTTTGCTCTTGAAAAATTTGGTGTAAAGCCGAAATTGTTTCTTTAATGGACCTTGTTGGGCTAGCCCAGCCTAGTTAGTTGTGGGCCAGGTTTATGGACATTCAGTACTTTTTGAGTAGGCATCATTCTAGCCCAGCCCTTGTTCTATGCTGGGTGAAGGAATAGCTATAAAAATTGGAGAGAAAATTTTTATTTTTTTTTATACATAGAGATGCAACTAAACAAAATCAAATCAGAGAAAGAATGATGAAAGTAAAGAGGTTCTACCACTTAAACTGTCTCTAGGGACTGAGAGACAAATTTACAGAACACCTAATGACACAAAAATTGTCTTTCTTCGTTTTATTCTTTACATTTTTTTTTCCTAAAAAAAGGATAAAATTGAATGAACAAAATATTTTAGCAAAATCACTAGTGAAATTATTTAAAAATTATTAATTTTTAACAGAAAATAGAGACATGATCAAGGAAAGAGATTGTAGGACACCCTTGAATAGAATAGAATTCTAACTCTATTTTCTTCCCTTTCCTATAATTTTTATGAAAATATTTTCTAAATTTCTATAAAAGCATCTTAAAATGATCGAAAATGGTCCTATATATTGACTCCACCAAGAAATTAACACTTTAGTGCATAAAAAATGACAAAAAGTATGAAATTAGGTTGCATGCAGATGGTGCATGGATTGGAAACTTTTATTTTTCTCTTTTCGAAATTTTAATTCTCTATAGTTAAAAAAATTCATTTTGATTTAATTCATATATATATATATATATATATATATATATATCAATACCTAATTGGTCCAATAGTTAGACACTGATTCCCTTAAAGAAGATTTTGGGATGTATATAAATGGAGTAAACAAACGTTGAGAGAGTTTTACCCCTTAAACATCTTACCCAAATCGAACTGAATTTAGACCAAACATAAATATATCTAATTTCTATATAAATTTGTTATATATTATCCCTGTGCAAGATAAGTTGTAATTCCTATAAAAAATCTTCTGTTGTTTATATTTTCAAATCTAGGAAAAATTCATATAACATACCAATCCGAGATTTTGTGAATTTTTTTTAGCAGTCTGATCTCGGATCAATGGTGTGGTTGGGGCTGTACTTACACTGTACCTTCCAAAAATGAAAGTTATTTATTAAAAAGCTAAATTATGAAATCATTAACTAACTTAAGATAAGTGAAATGTGGTGAGAGAGAGAGAGAGCCAAACTGTGAAATAATTAACAAATTTTCTTATATATAAGAATAACAACAACAGCTGCAGACACTGGAAACACTTTTGGGTGGGGAGAGAGAGAGAGAGAGAGAGAGAGAGAGAGGAAATGCTTGCTTAGTTGATCTCTATATATTGGTCTTCTTTGCTCTTAAGTAACTCAAACAAAATACAACATAAAATTTACACTATGAGGGACCCCACAAATGTATTATATATATATATATAAATATATATATATATATATATATATATATATATATATATAAATATATATATATATATAATATACTAAGATACTTAAATTGAACATTTTGATCCACCAAGTGCCCTAAATTCCCATGCCATATAGAGTACTAACATTAGAAGAAAAAAGTTCTTTCCCCTTTCTTCCTTTTCTAAATATATTTTCTACTTTTCAGCTTCTTTTGAATTCTCAAAATTCATTAGGAAGATACCCAAAACATTATCTCTCCAGCAGCTTGCTTGAAAATTTCCTCCACAGGCAATGCCTCCAAGAGCTGATCATTACCACTTGCCTGCACATGAAAGTTGTCATAACTTAATTAGTATTAGAAAAAAGTATACATTATCCCCAACTCGATAATAATTATTTTTTCTTAATTGCACTCTTTTTTCACATAAATGTCCAATATGCTTAACCTAGTAACAATAATAATAAGTGAAATTCGAACCTATTTACACATAGCCGAAGCAAAGGATTTCAAATCAAGGCAGGTAGGTAGGGGAGAATATTGTGAAATTAGCTAATATAGTAGTAGTATCTTCATCTTTAATGTATGGCAAAATATGCACAACAACTCTTCTAATTACCTTAGAATTATCCTATTCAAAGTGATTAATTTGAAATTTATTATTTAATAACGAGGGATATGGGTTACGGGGCCATCGCAACCATTGGCTGCAATACCATCCCGTTTACCTGTTCTGATTATTGAGTCTCATAGTTCTTAATCCAACAAAGATCCTTTGTTTTAAATAATCATTTACCCTAAAATCATTTTTTTTTTTTTTGAATCAGATTATAATAAATTACTCTCTTTGTATTTCAAGCCTATCTTTGGTGTTAACAGATTCCTTCCATTGACATTGAGACCTTACATGAATTATTAGTTAGAGTTAATTTTGCATAACTTTTGATAATCTAAATATCGTACAAACTGATTTCTGTACTAAGAAGACAATTCGGTATTAAAAACATTGGTGCTCATTTAAATCACGACAAAGATGTTTTTCAATCCTAATAAGATAATTTCAAAACTATTTTTGATGAACTTGCTCAAAATGTCTCAATTTTGAAGCATGAATTCAACATCAAGAAATGTGTACTTCATTAGGAATGAACCAAAAATAACATTCTAGTCAAATTAATGCAAACTTTGGAAAAATCATTAATGCAATATCATGCAGACTTTTTAAAAATAGGAGATTCGATTTAGATGCATAACATTAAATTCAAAATCCAAAAATAGAAAAGTCTAAAAATGCAATCCGGCTCAAATCGGATTTTGTTAGAGCCAACATGATTATCGGATACCGATGATTTATTAAAAAAAAAAAAAAACCTAAAAAGAGAAAAAAGGCTGGAAGTAAATAACTCATCACAATAAAGAAAACTCATAGGAATAAGAGAAATGACTATCGAGAAAGAAGTTATGAGAGACTTACATGAGCTTGAATCATGTACATGCATCTGTTGTAATCTGAGGATATATGAGCAGACACAACCTCTATCTTGTGCTTCTCCAAAACACAGCAAATAGCGGACAAAAGACCAGGCCTCTTTGGTGAGCAAATGCTGATCTGAGCTTCATCTCCACAAACGTTCAAGATCACATTGGAAGATGTCCAAGTTTGAAACAAGATAGGAAACGTTGGAGGGGTTGAAAATGAATTATTTGAATTAGTGTTTGTGGGTGTAATAGCCATGTTAGTGGATGACACTTGATCGGCTAAAAATGCTTCTCTTGATTCAAACCCTAGCTTTGGCATCGCGGTGATGACCGAGGGCTCATAATTGATTGTTGTTATGCCTTGTAGCCTCTCTAGCTTTTGTTTTTGAAGCTTTTGGAGAGTGTGTTGTAAGGTCTTTATGTAATTTACAGCTTCATCAACAATTGTAGATTTATCTGCCTGTATCACAAAAATTTGAAAAAAGAGAGGTGAATTAATTGAATTTTTTGAGTCCTACCATTTAGAGAACAATCTGAAAAAGAAGAAAAAGATTACCCCTATAATATTTATGATATACAGATAGAGTTTAAAAAGGATATGGTGCAGGTCAGTTGGGTCAAAAATCTGAGCTAAATAAAATATCCTATGAATGGGATATCAGTAGATTCTCCTCATATTTCGTGAATTTATGTAGAAAACAACAAGAAGAAGAACTAAAAAAGTAGAAACTTTCCATGAAGAAAATGGTTTCGAGAGAAAACATCATGCTATGTGTTTGCAACAAAAAACTTGCTTTCTTTCTTTTTAATGGAGAGAGAGAGAGAGAGAGAGAGAGAGAGAGAGAGGGATTACTATTTTTACCTTAGGAGGGAGTTGGGGGAGCAAAGCATGAAGATTAGAAAACATGTTCCTCATCTTCTTTCTTCTTTCTCTTTCTGTCCATATATGGATCTCATGATCATCAGAATCACCTCCAGTGATTTTTCCTTCATTGTTATCTCCACCATTCACACCAGCACTCTTCCCTTTCTTCAAAACCCCGTTCAGCCCTCGCTTCTTCCCCGTTGGTATTGCCGCTGCCTCTGACGATGCCACGGCGGTTGGACTATTTGAGCTTGACCCTGGCACCATCAACCCTTGGCTAGACTTTTTCTCACTCACACCACCCGAATCATCTGAATTCGAAAAGGCCCATGATTGGTTTTCCCATAAAAAACTTCCCCCTCCTCCCTCTTGAAACATATTTAGTTTCAGATCGAAGAGGCAGATATATAGAAATACAGACACGGATAGGACACAGACACAGGGAAAGGTGATGAGATGGTCTAGGCCAAGGAGAGAGAGGTGTTAAATAGGAGAGGAGGTGAGGGGGTGGGGATGGTGAAGTGTGTGGGTGTAGAGAGAGAGAGAGAGAAGGGAGAGATGATGATTAGAGAAGAAGAGACCAAAATACAATCATAAGACAATGCCGTTACTGCAGCTTCACAACAAAAAACGGACAGCCCTAAAGCGCGTCCTCTACAAGGTTAGGTTTCTCTCACCTTTTCCCTACCCACCTGGCCTTTGCATTTGTACCCCAAAATTTTACTACATTGCCCTATCCCTTAATTTTTGATTCTATTATTCATACTATTAATTGAGATAATGCATCATTGTGATCTTGAAATATATTATTTTTTTCTAAATATCTCTTAGCAAATTTAGTAGTAAAATGATTAAATTTACTAAAAATTAATTTTTAATAAATTCTCTGATATTAATTTAGTAAAATGAATTGTGTGCGAAAATAAATATTAATTTTTTTAAAACAGATTTGTCCTTATCTCTTAATATCATATTATATATTAAAGTTATAATCGGAATATTATACAAATCTGAAAAAATCATCAGTGATACACCCAATATACAACTCTATGTGCTTTACTTTCTTGACCAAATTTTAAAATTTGGATAATAATAATAAAGATAATAATTTTCCTTTTGATATACAAAAATATCATAAATATAATTAGCTACTTTCTCTCTCAGGATGGCATCCATTATCCCAATATACACTAGTATAGATTTTTACATATAGCTTCATAGAAAAATCTGCCTTCTTCTTCTTTTTTATTTATTTATTTTTTAATATTGTGTACATGGATGTCGTCTAAATCATAATTTAGCACAGCTTCTATAAGGTAAGCAAATTTTTTATAGAAATTATTATTGTAAATATCTTTTTATTTAGGGAAAATTGCAAAATTTTCACTCTAATTTTCTTTGTTTTGCAACTAGCTTCCAAAATATTAAAACTGGCAAAGAGTCTCCCATGATTTATTTCTTATACATTAAATTTGCAGTAGGTCACCCCCCCCATTGGTAATATCACCTCTAAGTCCCAAACTTTCATTAATTCTTTAACATGTACTCTTTAAATTCTCCTACTCTTTTATCCTTTTATCAGTCCAACGGAACAAAACACACGTACGTCTCCCGATGGGTCAATGTAACACCCTCTTGGTGCCCATCCACCAGGCTCTTCTTGACTAATCAGCTCGGCCCCTCAAAGGTGTTTGATATTTGACTAATTGGGGTAATATTTACTTTTCCTTAAATTCTAAAAACAACATCCCGTAATTAGGAAGGAGATCTCGAATCTTAACCGATAAGGAAAGGCATCTCTTGACAACTAAAAATTTCTCTAACTAGAAGGATTCTAAATCCTTCGGAAATCTTTCATTAAGGATCCTGTGATTTCAGGATACCTTCATAAGATAATTAGGATTTTCAACCCTCTGGATACATATGAGACTCAGATAGAGAGCCCATAATATATATATATTTATATATATATATATATATATTTATATATATATATATATATATATATATATATATATGTATATATATATATATATATATATGCATCATAAGGTTTTCATCCTGGTATGTTCTCTCAACTCTCATATAGCACACAAATGTACTACGAAGTTTTCTTTCGCCTATTTCTATTTTCAAAAATCGCTCTTTGACTTGAGTATTGGACTCTCCTCATCAAAACACTCTCCAACAATCTTTTGTAAGTCTTATCGATTAAATCGTCCAACGGACAATCATCCTATTCGGGTCAGTAGAGTTATTATCTATGGAGAGAAACCTACCTCCAACACCAACAATACAAAAAAGAAAACAGAAACAGATACGACATGATACAATACGGGAAGACAACACTTTGTAAAAGTACAGAAAATGAAAACATGAGGAAACACATACATATAAAAAATATAAAGATTTTTATATAAATATTAATTATTTTATGAAAGTTGACAATTGTCATCTTCTATAATAAAAATCTAAATTGATCAAATATGTAATTATTAACCATAATATAAAAAAAATAAAAAATAAAAATTATAATTAAATAAGTAAATAATTCATTAGATGTTAGAAAATGTGAAAATATAAAAAATATAAGAATTTTAATGTAAATATTAATTAATTTAACATTTTGAGTCATTTCAAAAATGAGAAACGTCAGTGTTGAAAAGTTTTTGTAAATTAAAGTAAAGGACCACATTTACCTATTGTGGATACATTGATGAAGAAATTTAATTTCCGAATATAAGGAAAAAAAAATGTGATACTCAGGTATGAGCAGATGAGGCAAGTAAAAAATAGTGGGTAATTTGCTAATTTAGTGAAACCAAAGGTGTTCTTTGTTAGTTTTGAAACCTCTGATGATTAATTGGGAAATGGAAAATCCAGAGAATATTAGATTATATTTTGCATTTTGCGCTTGTATTTATTTATTAGATTATTAGGAAAGCTATTTGCAAATTTAATTTTTTGACTCCCTAATAAAGTCATTGGAAAAAAAAATGTAATCTACAAATAAAATGGAATATAATCAAGTGGCAATAAATGGGTAGAATAGGGCTGTTCCGTGACACTACCCGATCAAAACTCAACTTGAGTTTGAGCTCGGGTTCGGGTAGTTCGGTATTGAGTTTGAGCTCAAGCCCGACTGTGTTGAGCTCGAGCCCAACTGCATCGAGCTTGATGGCTTGACGAGTTCAATAAATTATATTTTTAAGTTAATTTTTTTAAAAAATAATTTGTATTTGTTCAAATAATTATATTTTTTTAAAATAATTTTTTGAAAAAATGACACTATCTGATGACATTTCGAGTTCGAACTCGAGCTTAGATATCGATATTACCCGACTCGACTCAAATGTCATAATACTCCTAAGGTAAAAAACAAAAGTTACATACTAAAGATGCCAATTGATAATATGATTTAAATTTGAGCTTAAATTCATAATGTTCTTGCTATATAATGCTAATTTTGCTTTAATTTCATCATTAGAACTTGATGGCCTTCATATGGAGTGCTGAATTTTGGCAAATGAATTATAACTTAACTGATATTATTATCTTTATTTTTAGACGTTTCGAGTTTAAATTTCTGATATGTATATCAAATATGTTATAAATTTGATGATGGTACTTGAGAACCCTAACCACAAATGATCATCAAATGAGATTATATATAGTTTTAAACGAAATAATGTATCTGATTCCTATTAACGATAATCAATTCAATTCATGACAAATCTATAGGAAGTTGCTTTGCAGGATTATTGATCTTTTACATTTTGGGGCTCCTTTGGAAACACATTAAGAAAACTCTTCTAGAAGAAAAAGTATATATGATTACTGAAAATTTGACTAATTTAATTCGAACAGTTATAAGATTCAATTTAAGGACTGAAATTTTTAACATCTATTTTTCCACTCTAATTTTCAGATTCAAATTCAAAACTTGATTAAAAGAGTTTAGTGTTTTGTAACTAAATACACAAATTCTTGTTGATTTATGATGCATTTAGATACAGGATAAAGAAAATATTTTCTTTTTATGAAAGCAAACTACCATTTTTTTTTAAAACATCACAAAAAGAAATTCTTTTACAAAAGATGGTGGCCAACAAAAAAAAAAAGGCAAGAAAGAAAGGAAGGCAAAGAGGAAAAAAAATAAACAAAAAATGCAAAAAAGAAAAGGAGGACCAGCATAATATTTCCCTCGAGCGACGCAGAAATTCTCAAGTACTTAGGAATTCAGAGATCATAGCTCTTCTTAGATACCAAGCAAATAAATGCTTTTTTTATTAATCATTTGATAGTCTCCTCTAAAACAAACACATATTTTTTTTACAGAAAAGTATATAATCTTTTTTTTTTTTGCAGAAAAATGATATGAGACGACCAACATTATCAAGACCTTTGAAATATCAGGTTAATGACAATTTATTTCAACCATCTATTAGGAAAGACGCTAAATTATTTAACTAAAATTTGGGTTCGAATTTTAAAAATAAAAAGAATTATATTGAGAGAAATCTCCCTATAGAGGGTCCGATCATAACTTGAGTCGGATCAATTAGAGTATAGTTTCAAGTCATTAATCCAATCCTAACCCATCTCAATTTTTGAAGTTGAAATATTGTTTAATAGGTTTAATGGAGTTTTGGATCTAAGATTTGTATTTGAAATGTTGTTTAATATGTTTAATGTGTTGTTTAAGATTAATACCTTATGATTTTGTATCCTACCTATGAGTAATTTTCGGCCAAGGCCAGAGGTAGCTCTATTCTACACCCAGCCTAGGCCATAGTCATCCCTAGGTGTACCCCTTATAAATTTTCATTCTCTCATTCTCTCAGTGATACAAAAAAGTATATAATTCGATTACTCAGACCAATCATCTCCATAATATTACCCTTAAATAGACAAAATTTTAACCTTTTTAAGTCATCAAGGGCAAGAATTCAAAAGGGGGGGGGTGCGTAGGACACAGGTGATTTGGTTGTGTGTTAGACACGCGACATGATAGCGGCTGGAATTGGCATCGTGCCTTTTTCTTTTTCTTTCCCATATACAATCGTAGGCCACATCACAGCATCATATGAACACGACACAACACTCAAAAATACTACTACTTTTGTTTGCCAAACACTGAAATGGCCGTTATTCATCATTCAATCAAACAGGAGTCTTTGCTCTAAAACTGCGGCTGAGAATTCTACCCTCTCTCTCTCTCTCTTTCATATGAGAATTTTGCAGATTCCATCATAGATAAAAAGGCAGTGTGGCATTTTGCTTGTGTTTGTGTTATGTGATGTCACAAACCCCATAACATAGCTGTAAACCAAAGTGCCAATTTGAACCCAAAAATGTGGAAAACTATGAAAAAATGCATTCCCCCTTTTGTTCAGATTCAAACTGAACTACTTGGGCTATAGACCATTCTCAAAACTTCTTTGAAATTTGAGCCTCACTGAGGTGACCCCAATTACCCACCCTCGCATTCTTGGAAAAACCTTCCAAGTTTGGGCCAAGGAAGGAGTCAAATATTCTCTTCGATCATTCCAAAAAACTGAAGCTATGTATACGTATCCTCTGTTGGGCAAAGTTAAGTGAAATGCATGGTTCATGGGGACCACGACATTGTGGTGCAGTTGATGATAGGTTTTATTGATTATTACCAAACTCATAAAAGAAAAATTGTTTTTGAAAAACGAATTATTATAAAGTTACTGATCAAAATTCGAAAAATATGTTGTGATTTCAGTGTAAACATGAAGAAAGATTTGGAGGAAAAGATTGGATTAAAGTTAAGTGGGGGGGGTGTATCAAGTGCTGAGACAATCGTGAACAAAAGGGACTAAAACTAAACGGATAAAAGGTAAATCTTCTTGCATTAACTATTGGGACAATCGTGAACTGAAGTGAAAACAATATGATCTATTCGTGAGGCAAAAATGTTGCATACAACACATTCTTACACACGCATAGAGAGAGAGAGAGTATAATGATTAGTAGAATCCAGAAAGGAACGGTTTTGGGTGGGGTGGGCATAAGATAGTAGAGAGAGAGAGAGAGAGAGAGCATAAAATATGAGAATAAGAAGTGAAAGTTGTCGTGACGTCTCTCATTTCTTTTTGTTCAAATGGGGGCTTTCAGTTTAAGGTTAGTGGACGTTTTTGTAATCATCACTACCTTCACTCCTCAAACGCGTTCTCATATACCATTTCCCTCTGCCTTTCTTCTTCTTTCTTTGCCTTCTTCCCCCCAACAACGTGGCTTAGGCTTGGCTTCTCTCTCTCTCTCTCTCTCATTCTTATCTTCCAATAACACACTTTGTTTTGTCCACGTGGCTTCCATGCACGGTTTTGAACCATTCCCCAATCTTAGCCTCCCATTTGAACATGGCTCGAACTAGTTTCAACTAATTCAATGAATAAAAATTTTTAGATTAATTTTACCTGCGACGCATTTAAAAAAAAAATAATAATAATAATAATAATAATAACTCGTGAATAATTTTTTTTTATAAATTACCTGTATTTGATAACGATATTAAACTTAACTAAATCAACTAGAGATCTTGCTTAAGGGATAATAATGTCCCGCCATTGAACCAAGGGCGCTGGTTATGCAAACAAGTAAAGAGCTGCAAGCATATAGTTCAATCGCTTTTTGATTTTAAAAACATAAATACTTAGTGAAAAGCTTTTAGGTATACGGTATTAAAATTTTGAAATTAAAAAATAAATAATTTGAATATATATATATATATATATATATATATATATAAAGAGGATTGTCACACATTAGAAGGGAAAATTATGATTTAAATTTTCATTATTAGCACTTTGCCATATTTTATTATGTTATAAATTCAAGGACATTCGTGTTAGCTCATTTGCAATGCAATTACACACTTGCAAGTTTGCTTGGTTAGTTGGTTTTGTAGCCTTGAGAAAAAGGCAAGCTCCTATACCACCCTGTCATCCACTTTCATACTCAGCCAAGAGTTGGTGGATATCATAATTTTTAATAAACAATTAATATTTTAAAAAAAATTTAATGATATTTTAAGATCTTTCTATTAATAGATAGGAATTTTAACATATTAAAAAAAAAAAAAAATTCAGCACCCCTTCCCTTTCCCATGCTTGCACTCTCTACGTGATAAATATGGATCTTCGATAACAATTCTTTAGATTCTGTGTCATGTATTAAAATAAAGTCTCCAACTCGAGTAACTTTACTCTGATCAGAGCAGATCATTCATGTAACACCTCAATTGTTACATGCTCAAAGTCTAAATGAAATTTTGTTGGTCTAAGCATGAGAGATTGAATCCAACCTTCGGAGCAAAATCTCAAACCTTAGCCTATCTAAAAGATATTTATAGATGCAAATTGAACCCTCAACCGTTCCAACTTCTTTCCTGCTAATCTCTCCAAAAATTCAATGATGGGTAGTCCTCGAATGCCAAGGCATGACCACTTTCTCAGGGTGTTTGTGCCAAGTTCGAGACTGGAAGAGCAATCTGAAACCAATTCTACTGAACCAAAGCCAAATTAGAAAGCTATAGGTTAAGGGGGCGTTTGGTTCAGTTGTAGGAATCGGAATCGAAATCGAAATCATATTCTCTAAAATCGGAATGAACGGAATCATTCCAAATCATCTGTTTGGTGCAGTACACTGGAATGTGTATTATTACTATATCTAGTGTTTGGTTTTTTTTTTGGGAATAATAATTAATAATTTTTCAATTTTACTCTTATTCCAATATATAATAAAAATTATAAATAATTTAAAATAAACTATTTAAAAATATTATATGAATTAATTTCACTTGAAAAAAATAAATATTATATGAATTTATCAAGTAAACTTTTTATCCTTTTCAAAAATAAAAAAAAAAAAAAACTTATAAATGAAAATTTTATATTTTTTCACTTGTTTAGTTTATATATATATATATATATATATATCAGTAATTGGTAATTTTAAAATGAAAATTGTATGAATAATGAATAATGACTAATTTTATAATAAAAAAATAAATATTACATAAATTCATCAAGTAAATTTTATATTCTTTTCAAAAATAAAAATAAAGTAACTTAATAATAAAAATTTTATTTTTTTACTTTTTTAGTTTTTTTTTAATATATATATATGAGTAATGGGTCATTTTATAATAAAAAAGATAAATATTATATGAATTCATTAAATAAATTTTATATTTTTTCAAAAACAAAAGAAAAATAGAAAATAACTTAATAATAAAAATTTTATATTTTTTCATTTGTTTAATTTATATATATATATATATGAGTAATGAATAATTTTATAAAAATATTGTATGAGTAATGGGTAATGAGAAATTTCATAATGAAAAAAATAAATATTATATGAGTTTATCAAGTAAATTTTATATCTTTTTCAAAAAAAAAAACTTAATAATGAAAATATTATATATATTTTTTTTTGCTTATTTAGTTTTATATATATATATATATATATATATATATATATATATATATATGAGTAATAGATAATTTTTTTAAAAAATAAAATAAAAAAATAAAGTGTAAGAGTGGAGAGTAATTGATAATTTTGGGCAAGTGTGAGAGTAAATGGTTATTTGAGAATCAAATGTGGGTTTCCAACAAAACCCATCACTTTACTTAAGTTTTGTGGATTCCTAATTTTTTTGGTATGATTCCACAATATTCATTCTCATAGTACTAATGCAAACATCATATTTTGGTTTCATTCCGATTCCTCATTCCGATACCCTCTTACCAAACGTCCCCTAAATCTCAATTATCTCACTAATTTTTTATTTGTGATATCAAAATTCTTATTATTATTATTATTATTTTACCTATTGGTATCAAGAAATTTAATTAATTCGGTTGTAATTACTCAAGTGGGACCCAACTAATCCTGAACTCTCGGAACCCTTAATAATCAAATCTCTGCTAGATTTCTGGACTAAAATTACTAAGTGACATGCACCAGAAAGAAATACAAAGAGAGAACTAGATAAAAACGGAAGAGAGTGGCAGAGGAGTTCAGTTCATCATCAATTTCCAAAGTTCAAAGCGAATTTGTCGAGATTGTGCGAAAAGCTAAAGGACTCAACAGTGCAGAGAGAGAGAGAGAGGAAGGGGGGACACAGAAAGAAATACAGAAGGGAGTGTTTCCGAGGGGGAAAGGAGCAAAATGATGCCACGATAGACCATGCATAATACTGCAGCAATTTTTGTCCAAAAAGCTAATGTGAGTTTTGTTTAGAGAATTGATCCTCATGTATTTTAAAGTTTTAAGAAATTTGATAACATGTCGGTACACAAATTTTATGTATAACTAAAACAAATAAAATATATAGTTAACATTGAATACTCTCGAAATTAATATTTATTGATATCATTATTTTAAAAATATCATAAATTTTAAAAATAAAAATGTTTTACTAACACAATTCCATATAAATTCTCAAATTAAAAATAACGATTGTAAATTAATATTTTCCAAAGAGCAAACTCATTTTGGGTTTGCTATTTTGTAGAGAAAGATAGAAATGAAAATTAATTTGTCATTTAGTGGGGAGAGAGAAAGGAGAAATAACATTTAGGGAGAAAATGAAAAATAATTAGTTCAAATGGAAAAAAAATTACATAAAAATAAATATTTTTTTGGATGTGGGGAGCAATATAGAGAACAAAACACACAAACAAGTGTTCTGCATATAAAAAAATTAAAAAAAAAAAAAAAAAAAAAAAAAACCCTTCAATTTTTCAAAATTTCAATAAGGGTTATTGCCTATTGAACATTGAATATTAGGACAAAGCTAGACCAATCCATATCTAATGACTTTGATATCATTATTTTGCACGGCCAAACAAGTCCTAAATGAGTTTCAAGATCATGCCGGAGACTAAAGAGGGGCAGAAATCCCACAAGGAAACAGATTTCAGCAAAACTCAAGCAACCCCAAACGAAAGCAGAGAAACCCAACCAAAGAAAAAGAGCTATTAGCATAAAATAATCATAAAGTCAAAACATTATTAATTTCATGTTTTTATAATGCATAAACCAAGGGGTATAAAGGTATTGATGAATTCTACAATTCATTTGACAGTTTCATTTTTCTTTCTTCTTTTTCTTCCTTTTTTTTTCTTTTTATTCTTATTTTTGGTTCTTCTTCAAGGATTGGGGTCTCATTCCTTCCCATCATCATAAGACTTAAAAGAGTGTGCCATGCATGAGCAAGTAAATCCTGTTTCAGTTAAAATAAAGATTTGAATGAAGTTTGTTGTCATCCCAACATTTCTGAGATCATAAGCCAGTCGGAGAATAATGATCAACCCCCTCCGGTAAACAAAGCCGTAGTCTTGCAAATGGGGCAGAGATTCTTCAGCATCAACCACTGCTTAATGCAATTGATGTGGAAATCATGCCCGCAGTCTAGTATTCCAAGATCATCTCCAACATCATATTCCTCCTGCCACGGGCAAGAAGAATGGTTATGGTTCGTTATGCAGCCAAATTGCGATTTTGAATGTCCTCCTTAGTTTTAGAGGACTTATTGAGTGGCAACACGGTGATTGGTCATAATAGTGCATAAAAGGGCATCCAGATTATATATATATATAAGAAAGGCCACCCAACTCATGCCACGGCAGCCATGAGGAAATCGGGGCCAAAACATGATGAAAAGCATTTTTCTTAGTATTAACGTTCATTTTTGTTGCTTTGGATAAGAATTTGAGTAGCACCTGACATATACAGCATGGTTCCAACTCCAAGGATGTTCCTGCAGCAATAGATATGTATTCTTGACGTCTCATACTCTTCATTATTGTTTCTTCAGACAACCCAGTATTCACATTGCCTATCCGCTCCTCTAAGGCTAACAATTCCTGCCAAGTCATTGTCTTAGCTTACCAAAAGAACAACCCTCTTAAACAGATCCAGGAAAATTTCTTTCAACATATACTTACCTCATAAGACATGTTATCAACATCAAGCCGCATATCTCTATGCCTGTCATGCATTTCAGCCATTCCTTGATATATTGATGGATCAAAAAGGATCATGTCCTGGATGAACACATTCAAGTGAGAGAGTAAGCAGAGGTAATATCATTGGTTCTAATAGCAACAGCTATTTTGACTTCTTTTTTCCTTTTCTTTTCATCCTCCTTTTCCTCTTAAGCTAGGAGGAATCTTTCTTTGAGTTTGTACGAGTTAAAGGTCGGAGCCTTGCACCAATAATCATATGTTTCCTTAGGTCAACAAGATTTATAATCTTCAACAAAAATGAAACTCGCAATATATTATGGGTTACCTTTTTTACAATTTTTGACAAAATATTGGTTAATTTGATTGAATAAAATAGATCACTACGCCAACTATAAAGTTTATTACATATTCAATTATAGAACAATTTAGTACTACAAAAGAACAATTCAATACTATCAAAGAACATAGAGCAAAACTCAAGTGATACTGATTTTTGTAATTAAATTCTTCAAGGCTTTTTACATTATATAGTATAGTAGGTAATTTTATCTATATCTATACATACATATATATATGTATATATATTATTTGATATTAAATAATTTTTTATTTTAATTATGAATTATTGAAAGTATAGTTTGGCCCTCTTGAGAAAAACTTTTAGGACCTGCATTCCTAAGAGATGATGCTTTGCAGCTAGATTTTGATTATCTGACTAACAAAAACATATTTATTAAAACCATATTAATAATTGGGATATGAATTTAAATCGCCTACATCTACACTAGGGAAAAGTTATCCAATTTGTGATAGAGAAACAGGGAAGGCACCCTTCTCATAAATGAACTATTACTCAGGTAGTTTTTCCTATGTACTCAAACAAATGACTTGCAAAGTAAATAAAGTAGGATCAAAGTGACATAGTCCTGCTACTTGAACTTAAAGGAACAGGGTAGATTGGACCAGTATCTAAGCCACTCACCAAACTGAACGGCATACAAGGATAGCAGAGGTTGCAGAGGAAGACAGATTAAAATTAATCTAACCCAACTGTATGTTCCTCTTCGGATATAGAAAGCAAAATATTTTCATCTTGGGAGATACTAAATTCAAAGGAAAACGAAATTATATAAAGAAAATCTGGGAAAAACCTCCATTCTTATACTCTCGCCCCTGCGAACTGCTGTCAGGATATGTCGAAGCTGTTACAAGGCAAAGAAAAAAAAAATGTTAGCTGCAGGTGAAAACTTTATTGGCCAAAGTAGATCCAGGAAGAAAAAGTATTGTATTCCAAGGACCGATTTGGAGATGTCATATAAATTTAGGGGGGAAAAAACAAAACAATAATCCTCCTAAGAACACATGTTAATCATGTTTCTTTTTTAAAAACTCATAAAACTATTACATGTGACTCTAAAAATAACATTGATAAATTCAGCACATTACATGAATACTTGAATAAATATTTGTTCATCCTCGTCACCTTCGTCCTAGAGGGGTCAACTATGATTAGCTAAACTGTTGCTAGAGAACAGAGCAGTCTAGACTTTTTAAAAATCCATAGCCTCTTCTTCATGAGTTCAAAAGTGGAAGCTATTTTGAAAAATTGAGCAAGGTACTAAACCCTAAAACACCCCAATTATGCATATCTTGAAAATGGTGCAAAATGCCAAGAGACAACACTAGCTTGGCTTATCAACCTAATAGAAGCAACATAGAAAGAAGCATCAACAACCCCAATATCTTACCGAAAAGTACACAATATCCACTTCCTTATCTAGTAAGAGGATAGAACGCATATCTGAAAATTTTACAGGCTTGCATGTACATTTGCATTATCAATTTTGCTCCATTCCGTCTCCGTAGTGGAGGTTTCTCATGGAATAACCAATTCTCCAAGCCCCACCAATTGTCAGGCCAAATACCTCCTAAAAACTCTTGAAGAGCAGACATTTTAAATGGAAGCTGCATTTGTACTAAAAGTTGCATCAATTATGACAAATGTCTGATTCTCACCCTCTATGTGTCAAGTATGCCTATTGAAATTTCCATTCTTTTAATGTTTTAAACAAAAGGACTTCTCTAACACTTGTTGGAGACATAAGCTATAGTTGTCATCATCATTATTGGTTTCATTCTTGTAAATTTTCTCAAGAGTTTGTGAATATGGCTCTTCCAATCATCATCTATCAACTATAAAATTTCCAAAATCTAAACTTGAGGAATTTAAAATACAATTAAAATACTAAGATTTACTTTGATACACAACATCTTGTTTCTTTATGTCCAAGCTATGTCATTCTCAACATCTTGCAACAACCATAAAATGTCCGGTCCTATACTCTCTTTTTTGTATTTAAAGAGAATCATATCCTATACTCTTTTCTCGTGTCATAGAACTACTGCAATAATGATCCAATACCCAAGAATAAAGAGCATTTAAACTTATTTATTAGGTAAGGTGACAAAAGTGACTCATTGACCCTCTCTCCACGAACTCAGCACCATATGCAGATGATTGCTCACAGAAAATCCCCTTGAACAAGGTACACAATTTTAAGCAACGAGAAGAAAGATGCATCAACAGTAAGACACGTGCAGAAAATAAGACCAGGAGAAAGCAAAAACCTGCTGCTAGGAGTAGTACCAAAAGAATTCATAAATAAAAGACGCAAACAGCCTAAGACTGTATAGTCAAACAAATTTTCCAAGTTTCAGTCTGTGTGCAATTATCTAAACCTGAAACTAAAAACCACAAGTAACCCACCCTCAGCATCAACAACTAGCTATTGAAACTTTGTTATTCCGGACAAGCTCACATGGCATCATTGAAACAAATTCCAATTAAGAGTTATGGCATAGCAAGGATACAATGCAACAACAATGTTATATATGCTTAGAATTTTCAAATAAAATTTTTCTTAATCAATAGACAATTCACATAGTTCACAAAGCAACTACCAGTAGATTTACTAATTAACATTTCAAAAGATATAAGCATCGAAAAAATTCTTATTTTTGAAAACTATGTGAGAAAAACATATATCAGTCAATAAGAAATTTTAGTACTCCTAGAGAATTCGATGAAGTATATGAGAAGATAAAGAGGTTTTAAAAATTACAGAAATGAAAAATGGATATGCCACATGAAGCATCTAACACATATGTGGCAAATATTGGACAGGAGACATGTCTGATACATATTCATTATGGGTATGCTTCGCTTTTAAGTATCTATGTATCATAAAATGTAGGGTAGTTGCAGATGGTGGACGAAGTGAATGTGGGAGAAGAAGCAATAGAGTTTGTAGTGAATAAGAGAAAATATTAAGTGGCTTTCTTGGAACTTTATATTTGGTATGTTAAGATAGTAGACTCTAGGGGTGAAGACAACATCAGTGAGATCCATAGCAAAGATTTCTTAAGGGAAAAAGAAGAAGGCGCACAAAAATTGATGTGATCAAAATATTAAATTTTAAAACAGCAGCCATTGAAAGAATGATATTATGTCAGCAAACAGCTCTTATTAAAATACTTCTACAGCCTAACACTTGATCTGCTAACAGTACCCATCTTTCTCTTTTGACCAAGAAAAGTGTCATAACAAGGTAATATTATTGTGGATCATGCAACCACGGAACAAGAAAAAGGGAAATAAAGTCTCAATGTTAGAACTAACCTCAGTTAATAGCCTCTGCCTCCCTTCAATATCAGTAGCTATAGCACGCCATGAATGGGTTCTATCAAGAACTTCATCATTCTGTCTGCTCCCCAAGATTGCTGATCTGGAATACTGCTGATGCTGATGTCCCAGTCTATTAGCGACAGATGAAAGCACAGCCTCTTGTGAGGAAGCAGAAAGGCCCAGAGTTTGGGGAGCAAATTGATTATTATGAACTCCAGAATCAGATTCAAGGGATGGAAATAAAGTCCAAGGTGCAAAATCTGATAATCGATGCTGATTTTGCGTTGGGCCATTGGCATGAAGAATCCAGCCAGGAGTAGGTATAGCAGGAATTCCTGAACTGGGGCCAGCTCGTGACACCGAACCAACACCTCCAGGGGTAGCAATATTTACGGAGCCTAAATTCCAAGTAGATGAATCTTGTGCCAAATTTCTTGTCTCAGTTGCCGAAGGAAACATAGGTTGCTCCCTCAGGATTCCTCTTGAGCTTGACTCTTCTCTTATTATGGTTGGTCCTTGTCCAGGAAGGCCAAGAGACCTTGACGAACTGCCAGCTCTAGAACTAGAAGCCCCGTTCCAAGGGGTGTGATGAACATTTCTTGAAAAAACAGGAACATGGACTACATGAGGCTGATACCGGGGCACAGTAGTATTGCCCGATACTCCCACTGAGCGGGGGTCCAATGTATCACTTGGAGGTCCAGAAAATTGATGGGCCAAATAAGCATTAGAATGTCGTGTGGAATTCCCTACTGCAGATGAATTAATTGGTCCATGATACCGTGGATGTCCAGGATCCAATCTCCGACCAAAATTTCTTAATGAGCTCTCTGCATTTCCACTGATACTTAAAGAAGGAAATCCATTTGAAGCACCTCCTCTCCCACCGGGCCCAGTTCTAGGGTTCATTTGATCTAAAGCACTACCGCCAGCAGAACCCTCTGGGTGTCGGGATATACTTAAGCTGCTAGAGGCATTAAGACAGGGAGGTACAGGTTGCCACACACTGTTTTCAGCTTGGGAAAAGCAGTTCGAACTTCCGCCTGAATATGTGTGCCCAGAGGTACCTTCCAAAGCCTTTCTCTTACAGGACAAGCCCCAGCCCCCCAAAGAAGAACCCGGTTCATCATCATTTTCCTCCATTAAATACCCAGAGCTTCCAGAAGCAGAAGCAACACCATCAGGTGCACGACTGGACGGTATCTGCTCTATTTCTGATTGAGATGACTTGCCAAAACTAGGGCGTGTACCTGCTCCCATGCCGCATCCACTATCTCCAAAAGTGTCCAAATATCCACCACGAACATTAATATTGTGAGGCACTTGAGTCAATGTAGAACTCTGGGGATATAAAGGCAAATGTACAGCAGGATTGCTGCTCAAGCCTAAATTAACACCATCTCCATAATGCACATTAGCTGGTTCAAATTGCCCTTCCAACCTGAGACCGGTTCCACCACGTGCATTAGAAGATGACCAATCATGCCCCATCTTCATCTCATCATCAATGACCTGTTTTTGGCTCATTGAACTAGAACTAGATTCCCCAGAACTCCAGCTGCTTAAGCACCAATTATCATGACTCATGGCATTCATGTATGAAATATTTGTATCTCCCAAATTGACCCTAGGATTTGGCAATCGACTTTCAAGTGGATTTAACATGCTATTCCAAGAAGCCTGCTGATTCATACCATCAATAGTGGAGACAGACCCTGGGTCAAAGTCAATAATATCAGGAAATGAATCAACTGTACTCCTCTGTCCTTGCATCAGGATTTATCTATTCTCCTCTAAAAAGGACTAGAGGATACTTAATGATGCCACTCCTGCAGAGTAACAACCACTGGAAGCACCTCTTGCACAGATTAAGGTCTTTGACCTGCAAAGCCAAACAAGTATGTCATAAAAAATGGCTTAAACAACTGAAAAATATACCCAGAGTAATGGTGAATCTTTGAAATGTTCAAAACATAATTTTTAGTGTCTATATATATGGAACAGCTAATTTAGAGCAATAAAGACATAGTACAACTGGTTTCTTAGAGTATGGCTCAAAATGCCTGTCTTTTATATATATATAGAAAAAGAACCATATTTATGAGAGAAGAAATAACACAAGAAACAAAGGGGATCAGACAACCTCAACAACTAGAGAAACATAGGAGACAAAGCACAACTTGCGTATCTCTCCTTAAGTTCTCTAGGCTATAGTCTATATAAATCCCTAAGGCATGAGCCCACAACAAAGTATTAAAAAAAAAAATTGTCCCATAAAAGAGAAGCAGCTTCAATCAACTGATCACGAAAAATTCTGACATTCTATTCTAATCTCTCCAAATGCAAAATGGGATGGCCAAAAACACACAATTCCCCAACGGCCAAGCATCATTCTTCCCTCCAAAGCTTCTAATGAGAAACAAATTATTAAGTTTCCTAGGGCAAATCTAATCATTATCACGACACATTTATCCAAAGAGATAGCTTTATAAAGCGGAGCTGATGTAGCACATGAATCATACATTTAAGGTGATAGCTTTATAAAGTCAACTCTTTTGAAGAAGATCATTGGTATTAATTTTATTTAGCACTATGGACCAAATAAAAGCCTTAAACCTTGCTAGGAACCTCTGTCTTCCAAACAAAATTGTTTAATTGAAAAGGAGGATTTTCAGAACGACTAATTAGATGACAACGGGAGATTTATATAGAAACCCCCAAAGAATCAAGACTTCAAACCTTAGTTTCAAGAATATGAAGAGAAGGTTCATTATCCTAAAGGAGAGAAATTAAAGAAGAAAACTCAACAAATTCTTTATCATTAAAATTCCTAAAAAATTCCCCATAAGACAAATGTCTGTTCCAATAATATAAATCTTGGATAGGAGCAAAGTGAAATCTTGATAGCTTATAAAGACAAGAAAGGCCAAATCCCAAATCCATGGATCCTCCCAAAATAATACACGAAAACCATCACCTACTTTAAGGACCGAAGAAAGTATTGTATAACTCCACTCTAGCATTAGCATCCCATCCATGCTGGCATAGTCCATGCTTACTCTCCAATCTTGTGCTATAGAGAATTGGGTCCTAGGAGGAATCTCCAAAGCCATTGTTTGCCAAAGAGATGTTCTTGGATACCACATTACCAAGACAAAACCCATTGCAAAACTTAGGTTTAGACACTTGATCCGAGCTAAACAAATGTTTTTCCTTAATCAACCCACAGCCGAACAAAAAAAAGTCTCTCCTCAACTTTTCAACCTTATCGACTTCCCAAACCAAAATCCTTAAAAGGGAGAGAAAATATGAGGAAATACTAGACAAACAAGCATGAGTGAGGGTGATACACCCCTCCCAAGGTAAGGAACTCCAGCATTATGAGTGTCTCAACAAGATAAAAAACAATGTCAATAACAAGATTTCAGCTATGGGATCCGAATCGCCTCTTCCTCCATTGTCCACTCCTGAAGTGCACATGCAATGTACCTCACATATCATTGTAAGTGCTGACCATTCATCATGGAATACTTGGAAACGTAAGGCAAATGCAAAGCCATTATCATTCACTTTATGGCTGTACTTAAAACTGAAAGCCATCAACTACACTTGGAAACTTAACTTTAGATTATAACCATGACAATGAAACTACAGAGCTAGTAGGCTGCAAAAAACTTCTATATGCTTGATCATACTAAACGTACATATCACACCCTCTTTCAAGCACAATGATTATAGTACTGGAACAATTCAAAAATGAAATTTCATTCCTTTTTAAAGTCTAATTGGAAAATTACTTCCTAGGATTGAAAGAAACCGTTCAGCAGATCATCCTTGAAATCTGATTCTCTAAATTTATACCATTAAATAACCACAGTCACAATATCAGAAACAACAACGAACCATTCGAAGAATAAATGCTGGATCAAGGAGGCTAATATAAGCAAGCATGAGCATTATTAATTTCAAACCTATGCTATGAATGCAAATGCAGGTTGTCTAGGAGATATGGAAGGAGGACTTTAATGCCTAATTAGACTTAGGGATAAGCTCATTCCTGCATCATTCTTTCCTAATACAGGAATCCTCTGTTTAAGAAACCCCCCCCCCCAGCCCATTGATCAAGTGAGAACTGACTGACTACTTCCGAACAACATGTTAAATAAAGTTTACCACAAGGATTCTCTCTCAACTCTTTTTGTTTCTATATCCAGCTATCAAGAATATTACTAGTGAATCCGCTCTTCCCATTTTCACCATTTTGTCATTACATGCGCTGAACTTGATCAACAACCATTTGTGCAGGCTGCTCACCTCCACCCCCCAATGTGATGCAGTAATCTGGATCACTAAACACGTCATGTCACTTGTTATTACACAGAGAACTCCATATCACTAATACAGATGCAGATGTACAAGAAGAACACCATTCTAGTAAAACAAATGCTGGGTGTTCATCACAACGGACCAACACTTGTTCTTAGTACCAGCTACCAGAACAAAAATAAACACGCTCTCACCACCTCCAACAAAATCCCAATCAGGTTTATTAGCAACCCCTTATATGAAACCACGCCATTTCCAACTGCTGAACATGCACAGAAAAATGCAAACCAACACACTACAGCAAGAAATTTCCATAATTTCAAGGAGAAAAACATGGGAGGTGACTAAAATTCCACAATTTTAAGGAATGAACCAATGAACAAAGAATTGACATAGTATTGTGTGCCTCATCATGAACATAAGATACAGAAAATTCTAGTCCATAACCACCACAAAATCCAAACTTCAAGCCATAGAAACATTGATCAAGTGTAAAAGATCTAACTATCAGACCCAAATTTCATAATGCAAACAAAAAAACTGAACAATGGGTTGTTATGCAAAGCATGAAAAAAAAAAAAAAAAAAAAAAAAAACACTCATCGAAACTGTCAAAATTTAAGGGGAAAATAAAAACCCTAAATGGTCTTGATAATCTCTCTTTCACAACCAAAAAACAAATCCACAGAGACCGTTCATCAAACAAAAAGTAACGATAAAATCAAAAATTTCAGATACAAGACTAAAAAATTTAACATAAAGTTAACCTTCAAAATACCTTAAAATGATCAATTAATCAACCGATCCTTTAATTTCGGCCGAAAAATTTTCTGGGTATTGCTTGAAAGCGATTGTAGAAGCGTTCTCTGATCTCCAACACAAAACCTCTCCTCCCCTCTACGTGTGTGTGTTTATTTGTCTTTGTTTGGTGAACTTTATTTGCGTTCGGAGAGAAAGATAGTCGAAACACGACAAAGCCACTGAGCAATAGGTAAATGAACAGAGTCACAGAGAGAGAGAGAGAGAGAGAGAGAGAGGAATCAGGAATACAGTGGTGTATAATTAATTTAAGATTTTGGGAGAGAGAGAGAGAGAGAGAGGAATTTTTGAACTGGGGGGCTTTTTGGTTTTGTTTCTATTTATGTTTATTGCTTTTTATTTTATTTTTATTTCTGGTTTTTTTTTTGGTTAACGTTGTTTGTTGTTTCCGTCCTTAGGAAATTTCTAAGATTCGGAGGAAAAAAAAAAAACATTTTTAGAAACGGACCGTTTTCTTGACGGTCAAGACATTTTCTCTCTTTTTTTTTTTCTCTAAAAAATGCATTATATAAAATATCAATCATACAAATAATTAATTAGGTTAATTATAAAATTATTAACACTAACGATCGCTGGCACAAATTACAAAATTTTATTAAAAATACATTCTAATAAGAAAATATTTTTTTGTTTTTTATATTATATATGTAAGAAAATGTTAACGGTGTCGCTGATCGCTAATTAAGAAATTTAATTAAATATACTTTAATTAGAAAATATATTCTTGTTATATTGATATTATATACGATGAAAAGTATAAATTTATTCTTTTATATTTTCTTAATTTTCTAATTATTGTTTTTTAGGAATTCATTTTCCCTCAAGGTGATCCATGATTTGGGAGATTCCATTTCCACCTAAATTAGGGTCCGGACCCTGTGAAGAAAACTTGTATGATTGTCTCTGATTTTCTAAGATCTTGCATGACTTTTTTTATCCTTAAAAAAAAATAATTCTGAAGTATTTTTATTGACTTGAAACTTTGATAATGATGGAAATCAAATCTTTACCCCCAAAACAAATCATGGTATTTTCTCATGTTAACTTTATGTTATTTTTTTCTCTCATTATTCTTATGGGCATAAATTCTCTCTCTCTCTCTCTCACCGTGGAACACTTTTCCACCGACCAATATCCAAAATCATACTCTAACTAATATAATCTGAGTCGCAATCAACTCATTTTCAAATGAACTCTTTTAACCTAATTCTTTCCACACACACACTCTCTCTCTCATGCTATGGATCACTTTTCCACCACCCAATATCCAACGTCATAATTTGACTAATACATTTTGAGTCGCGGTTAATCCCTTTTCAAATAAACTCTTTTAACGTAATTCTTTGCACACATCAAACATACACACACTCTCTTATTTATAACATTTTACTTCTATTGGTTTTACCCATTAAACTTGTACTCAATTAGCTAACAATATTCTTAGGTGATATTTGGTTAATGAGTATGGAAATGAATAATAGATTTGAAAATCATATAAATTATTTGGGTTAAGAGAATGAGGTATGGGTATAAAATCTTTAAACTATGGGTTTTGTGAAATTCAAATAAAATGATGGGTTTTGAATGAAATCCATGGATAAAATTCAAGAAAAATTCTTTCCCAATTTTTGTTATTCCATAAAATATTAATTTTAAAACATTTTAAAAAATAAAATAAAATATTAATTTTAAAAATATTTTAATTTTAGTTTTAGTTTTAAAAAATAAAACTAAAGAAAATAAAATAGATAATAATTTTAATTTTAATTTTATAAAATAAAATAAAATTTTAAAAATATTTTTATCAAAAGTAAAATTGATAATTATATGATTCACATTTCAAAAGATATATAAAATAAATATCAATATTGATAATCAAATTCATTCTATAATTTGAACCAAATAACGATTTTCAGATTTCGATTCTGTGTCTAATTTTAATTTTTAAAAATTTTGATTCCGATTCTGATTTTGATTCTGATTACGTACCAAATGCCCCTACTTGCCAATGTTTCAAGTCTTTGGACTTGCATGTCTCATACAAAGGAGGGAAAGATATAAACCTTTATGACTTATGTAGTAAGAACCAGGTGAAAGTAACAAGAGTAGAACGCCAAAATGTAATTATATTATTACAACTTTTCTTATTTTTTGGTATGTTAAAATCCCAATTATTTTCTTTAAAAAAAAAAAGAGAAAAAGAGAACAAGTCATGGGGTCATCTCCATTCACAAATTCGTGGTAGACACACCACCATAACAACTGAAGCAAGTTCCCAAAATAAGTCCGGCTTAATTAATGAAATAAAGGAACCAAAGAATGAAATTTGCAAAGATTTCTTTTTTGTTAATATGTTTCGGACAAATCTATGTGTTTCTTTAATTATTTTTTCAAAATGAGTAATCACTAAATTATCAATTATAAATAATAATGACTAATTTATTGATTAATAGTATGAAATAAAAAAATAGAATAAATGATTATCATCTAATCAGATAAACTAATTAATAATCTTTAGTAAAGATTACTAATTATTAACAGTTATCTATTTTTTGTTCTGTTATTATATTTCGATAAATCTATATATTTTTTATGTTGTTTTATTATTATATAAATAATAATACTCAGAATAAGCAAATATTAGATTATTGTTCAACCACTACTAATTATTTTATGATCCAACGGGTGAACGTTTGTTCTACATTTTCATATTACATAAAATAATTACTACTAATTAATGAATTAACAAAAATTGATCGATAAATTATCATTTAACATTTATCGATATTAAAAAAAAAAAAAATCTGACCTTGCAGCTTTATTTTAAGAAAACTCTTGCTCATGTAGTAATTAATGCGTGAGGCCGTGAAAGGATAGAAGTACTTTTATAAGAGAATATTCCCCCCCACCCCCCCCCCCCCCGACCAAGATCAATGAGATCATCACAGTTACCATCCCAGCGAGGCATTGGCCGAGAGGTCTAAAACCAAGCACGAGAAGGGTTGAAACCAAAAGAGATAACCAAAGTTGGTTGGTATAATTAAAAGAGAATTGAGTTTTTTTAATCTGTAAGTTTTACTTTTCATAAGTATAAAAAAAATCATGTTAGGAGATTTTTATCTGAAAAAGACACGATAGCAGGTCGATCCGAATTAATTGAAACAAAACTCTGAATACCGGATGAGAAACAAAAAAAGAAACCAAAAGAGATATTAATAAATAAAATTTGCATTTTTATTGTAAAATTAAATCTAATTTTAGTTCTAAAACTTTTATAAAGTTACTAATTTTTAAAGTAACATCTAAATATATTTTATATCTATTACTGTATTTGAAACTATATTTCGATTAATTTGAATTTAAAAATTATTTAGAATTACTTAAAAAATACTAGTTATAAACACTTAACACTTATAAACAGTTTTTTAACTTATAAATCAATTTTACTTTTTTTAAAAAATAAGTTATTATCTATTTAGATAAGTATTATTTAAAAATAATTAATTATTTGCTTAAATAAATATTTATAAATTATATAAAATAGAAAAAATATTACAATAGACATAAAATGTGATATAATTGTAATTTTTGTTAACTACAGTGAAAATATATTTTTGTTTGTCAAAATAATTTATTTTAGTTATATTAAAAGTACCAAAATGAAAAAATTGATGGAAACAACTTGTTGATTTTTTAGCTTATAATTAGTTTTTTGACTTATAAACATTTTTATAAATTTTAGTTATCATATAATTTTAATTTTAATTTTGATTTTGATTTATAAATTTGATCAATTTATAAATAATGTAGAACACCTTTTAATGTTTCTTGAGCCGAATTAATACCCCAAGTCTACCTGAAAAGTGGGACAAAAAGATTAAGCCCAGCAGCTTACTCCTTACCTATATAGAAAGAATATAATAAAAGTAAAAATAACAATCAAAACTTTATTCTACTAAATAGAGTTAATTATATGATTTTTTTTTTATGTTATTGTACTTTAGTTTATATCGTATTCTGTTTTATATGATTATTTTTTTATATGATAATAATAATGATATTTTTATCTTATTAAGTAAGATTGACAATATGAATTAGATATGATAAATTAAATAAAAAATAAGAAGATGAGAATGGAGGAGAGAGAATGCATGGTTCTCTCTCTCTCTCTTCGCTTTCAATCTTAAAATCTTCCGATTTTAACAAAAATGGGCACAAGTATCTATGTTATAGAGAGATTCAAAAATGTTACAAAAATTAAATTAAAAAAAAAATTAAAATAGTCTTGGTGATGTATGTTCTATAACAATTATAAATATGCGAAAGTTTAGCCATTTTTTTTTTAATTTTTGATATTCTCAAAATATCTCAAATATATTTAAATAATACTAATCGTCAATTTTTACCTGTGGTTGCTGCTTTGTGAATATTTTATATACGACGAAAAATTTTAGTAAAAATTGTTATTAATTTAATTTTTAACTAAAAAAAGGTGAGGCATGTGTTGAGAGAGGGTTTTGTGGCTATTTATAGCAACAAAATCTGGAGATTTGTCTTTCATGGACAATTTAAGTGGTAGAATTTTTTCACTTTCATCTTTTTTTTTCCTGATTCGATTTTATTTGATTACATTTCCTTATATTAAAAAAAAATTGAGATTCAGGTTCGATTTGAACTGAAAAACATGATGGGCTAGAAGCCCATGGGCCATGGTAGCAATTATTGTTGTTATACCAATTGGTTGGGCTGTCCTTCTGAGCCCAATAATCCCAATCCAACATTTTTTTCTTTTCTTTTTTTTAATAAGAAGATACAATCAAATGAAATTGATTTGGGGAAGGAAGAATGGAAGTGAGGAGGCTCTATCACTTAAACTATCCCTAATAAACATCCCAACCTAATATTTGGGTAGACCAGAGGTAAACTTTTTTTCACTTTTGGACTTGCATCGGTACGGGGATAGCGATAATTTCTTTTTTTTTTTTTTAATATGTAAGCTTGATTTAAATATCCATTTATCATAAATCCCTCTCCTCATTGCTAAATAGAGGAAATTTGATCGACGACTTGTGAGTTTAATAGTAGAATATTAAAGTTTCTTAATTAAGATTTTGAATTCAAGTGTTGAGATTAAAAAATAAATATCGAGAGAGTCAATTTTTAAATTTAACATCATAACCGTTCAAATCCGATTAACTGGGTTTGCAAATGATCAAATTAAGAAAAAAATTAAAATTTGAATTATAGAGTCATGCCGACACATACATCCATGTATGCGTGCTATGTCTTTTCTCTCACACATCCCATAATAAAGGGAATTTGTTTTGATTTTTGTGGTTCCATTATCTTTTGGTTTTTTGTTCTTAAGAAAGGCCTTTGGGACATGCAACACAAGCCACAAACCAAAGAGTGGGTGGGTTGTCCCAATATGGGTATTAGAGGGAGGGGTCACTAGATTCATCTCTTTGAATTATGATGATTGGGTGTGTGTGAAAGAGAAATTTGAGATAGTTGCCTCTTGTCATAAAGTAATGAAATTAAATAATGACCCATTTTAACGTGATTTTGACCCTTATCATCAATAAGGAGGTAACCTTTCTCTCTCAAACAAACTAGAACAAGCAAACAATTTCTATTTGTTATCCTGTGTACTTTTATGCCATCTCTCTGTCTCTATCTCTCTCTCTCTCTCTTGGTTCGAATCAAGTCCCGACATCTGTTTTTATCATATATAAAAATTCAATCATGAGATCTTAATTAAGAAATATCAGTGTTCAATCAGTAAACTAATTAGACGTTTATTTTTTATTTAGAAAATATTAATATCTTTTGGTACCTAGAAGGTATCAATTAAATGTGGCTTAATTACTGAAATCATGTCATTTGTTAATGGAATTACTCCAAACATTTACTTTAATTTTTTTAAATTTTCGTTTATGACCTAAAATAGAAAATTAACTAAATAAAAATCATAAATTTTGGGTTTCGGAAAATTTAATTTAATGTAGTTTTAAGCAATATTTAAAAATTAAATGTAAAAATATTTATATTGAATTGGAGAAAAATTTTAAAGATTTCAATTTTTTAATAATTGAAATGTAATATGATTGTTTTATATTTGAATGCAAATTCAGAATTAGTTGAATGCAATAACTTGTTACCATTTTTTAAATACTTTTTAGGATTTATTATGATTGCAAATGCCAATAAAGGAGTTCAATTTTTTCATAATCGCAACTTCGTTTTTAATTGAATGCAATATCTTGTTACCATTTTTTTTCAAATTATTTTTATAATCAATTATGATTGAAAATGTCAATTACGATTTGCATTTGAATGTTGTCTCTCGGCTTCAACGTGATTACCATAAATATGTGAATTAAAGTCCTTCAGTAACAGTTCAAGTGATAGAATTTTCTTATTTTTATCTTTTTTTTTTGTTCGATCTCATTTGTTGACACATTCTTATAAAAAAAATACATATGATTTAATATATATATATATATATATATATATATATATATATATATATTGCTAAATATTAAATATACACGAAGTGAACATTAATAGCTATGATTTTTTCAATAAAATAAATACATTTTTTTTTTAAAAAAAGGGCAAGAATACAGCCACGTTTCTTCAAAACCCATTCAGGCGCCTATTAAAGGGGGAGGGGGGGGAAGAATATTGGTTGAGTTATGTGATATTTTAGTGTTAAGTTATGAATTTTTAATGAAATAATGATTAAGGCCGAGGACAATTGTCTTCAATACACATTTCTAAATTCCCAATTTTCTAAAACTTTTATATATTTGATTTTTCATTTTTATGTTATAATCTTAAATATGGGTATTAATTATTTAAAGAAAAGTTTTAAAATAAAAGTAGAAAAAAATATTAATACTAATGAATTATAGTTCAAGTGACATCATCTCCTTTCTCTTAGAGATCTCGATTTCAAATTTTTCTTATGTTTATTTTGAATGGATTCCTCGAGATAAATATTTTAAGTTCTAAATATTTTCTTTTACTTATCATCCATTATAGAATTACCAAAATAGATGAAGAAACAGTGTTGATTTTTAGATATTAGGGATATTTTAGTCAGAATTTTTTTCATTGATAAATTTGCTATATTTTGTGAACAAATGGTATTCTTCATGGCCACTAATGACCCAAAGGCTCTTTATGAATAATTATACCTTCAAATTTCAAACAAGAAAAAGTGATGCATCAAAACTTAGTTTTATAAAATTTTGTAAGATCTCCCACCATGAAAAATAAAATTACTTGCATTCATTTTCAAGTGAAACATAATATGAAAGAGTAATATTAAATAAATCAGCAGAATTACAAACTAAATTCGAATAAAAATGTGGATCAATCGGCCAAGCATCAGAGTGAGTGACACTTAGCCACAATGACATTAATATTTTTTAATCAAATATTTATTTAAATCGATAAAATTATAATGATAATTTAATTGAAAAATAATTGATACTTACTGAAATAGATTGCGATGTAAAATTTAATCCATCCAACATTTTTTGGTGTTATAATAATCGGTATGTGAAATCATATTTTGAATAATCTGATTCGTGAGCTTATCAAGTACATTTCAGGGGATAGCTCTCTCAACATAGTTTTTTTATTTGTCAAATTTTGAATTCAAAACTTGATTAAAAAATCTAACACCCTTATCTATTAGGTTGACTATCTGTTAGTAATTAATCAAATATTATTACAGTAGGAAAAAATAACAAAAATCAGTATTTATGATCAAAGAATATTCCAATTCTCAAAATTTCATACTCTATTTAAAATAAATAAGAGACATTTTTTAGTCATTCACGTTGGGAAACTCATAAGTTTTAATGGTAGGATTAGGATTAAAGCATGTTTGATATGCTGCTTACTTTTAATTTCCAATTTATAAATATTTTTAAATTTTAAATTATTTGCTAGTAAGTGATTTAAGGATTTAATAAAACTATGAAAAATTATTTTTAAATAGTTTTAAGTATTTGTTATACTGTTCTCTATACCATGATGTAGGGGTTATGACAAGGGGGACCGAAAATTTGAAAAATATATTTTATTATAACTTAAGAATTATAAATTACGCAATTAAACAATCGACATTAACAACTAATAAACAAGCATAATAATTTTTTTAAGTAACTTCGTCTAATTAGTCTCTAAAGGAACAGTGTAGTGATCACAACTCTCTTCCTCGTCCAGATTCTTAAAAAAAAAAATCTCTATTTAATGAGATTAATAAGGATATAGTATAACACCCATATTTATAGTAATTTGTAATTATTATAGTCCACCGTTATGATAGTTAATTAACTCTATCTCTCCTTAAAACCTTTTTCGGATCATCTCTAAATTAACAAATATATGTGAAAATATGGAAACATTACTATGTGTTTCAATAACAGAATTTTTGTAATTTATTTTTTGTCAATTAAAAATTTAGAAAAATGAAATAAAATTTTAAACTTCAAACCCATATATAACTCATGAATTTTTTGTTTTAACTATAATTTCTCCTAAACCTAAAATATTAAGTAACATTAAATTTTTATGATTAAGGATAAGAAAAAGAAAACCTTAATTTTAACCTCAGAGCAAATCCCCAAAATTCAAAAGTAGGACCAACAAAAAGTTTCCATATTTTTTCACAAGGAACATGCATATTTTTTTCATGGTATTAAAGGAAATAGGCGTGAGGGTAAATATTTGGGGCTTATTCGAACTGCCTATTCTGAATATCCATATCTATCTTTGTTACCCTTTTTGATTATTCATGATAATCCAAAAGCATATGATAAACTAAAAAAGTATTATTTTATTACACAAGATATTTTTTTATTTAAAAAAAGTATTTCAATTGAGAAAAATAAGAATAAGTCTGTTTTTATGCATTGATAAATTTACACAATTTTTCTTTATTCCTTTTTGTCCTTAATTTATCTTCGTTTTCCTTTCACTATTTACTTTTTATAGTGTTGAATTTAGCATAACTCCTAAAAATTATGAAGAAAATTGCCGTCGATTGCTTTCACTTTGTAGTTTGTTGGACTCCTAGTCAAATTCTTTTGGGTTGAGTGGTCGATCACTCTACCCCTTTAATCAGAGTTTTCGAGTTCGAGCACTAAAAATGAAGAAAAAAGATTTTAGAGAACTAATCCCTTAATGGGCTCTATAATACTCGGAGACCGAATTAATCGAATGAAATCTGAATATCGGTTAATCCAGTATAAAAAAATTAAAAAAAAAAGTTTGTTGGACTCCGGTAGGGGCATTCTTTGAGGAAAGAAAATTTAATCAAATCTTTGTTATAACTTTGGAACTATAAAGTATATAGCAGAATACCTCATAATACAATTAAAAGTGAAAAAAAGTTAATTTCTTTTAAGTGGGCACTTCTATAGAGATTAGAAAGGATATATTCTGTCATAACTTTTCTTCACTTTGCTAAAAGTCCATGTTTCCATAGATAATTCAAAATATTTCCTTTATAATTTCTCAATTTTGATTATTTTTGTAATAAGAGATACTGATGCCTATACTCAAATATTTATATGCTATGAGTCACTTCGAGAATTCGAATCTATCACACAATTATCTTGTATCTATTTTAAAAATCAGAAAATAAAACGTTTAAAATTTAAAACTATAGAAATAATTTCTTTTAAATCTTAAAAATTAAGTAACATTTAAGTTTATAATTAACCATAAGGCTTAATTTTAACCCTAGATCTAATCTCAAAAACCCATTCCCAGAGCTAAAGATCAACAAAAGTTTCCAAAAATATTGCAAGAAAATCTCCTCAGAATCGCCGAGAATCGACCCAAATCAAACAAAATGTCTCCTCAAGAATAAAAATTTAAAGCTAAACAGAAACTCCATGGGGGAATGCTAAGAATGGAGACCCAAAATTTTCCCAAATTTCCGTGTGACACAATTTGGGTCACGTGCACCTAAAGAAACTTCTAAAACGCGCACGCACACGCACACAATAAAGCCGGGTGGGGATTTGTATTTCGTCCTTGCAGAATCTCCTGCTCTGCAGACACCAACCTCTGACACCCAAATCCTTATAGAGAGAGAGAGAGAGAGAAGTCGGGAAACTTGATTTTCTTTTTCTCAGAGATTCCCGACAGAGAAGAAAAAAAATTGGAAAAATCAAATGGATTCTCGTGCTTTGGCAGCTTTACTAGCCTCTCTGATTTCAGAGGTTGTTGTAATTCTTCTTCTTCTTTTTCCTTCTTTTACCCCTCTCTCAATAACCAACTCCGCTTCTTCTTCTTCTTCTTCTTCTTCATCGTCTTCTTTTTTCTCTTCCTCAATTCTTCACTCTCTGTCAACGTCTGAAATTTCAAAAACTCTCGCCCTTCTCTCGCTTTCGAGAAAAAGGAAGAGACCCCAGTTGGAAATTGATGCTGACGATGAAGAAGTTGATGATTCTAATAAAAAATCTCTACCGGGTATTGCTAAAACTCTTGATTCTTTCATGGGTTGGTTTCGGATTTCATCTTCCACATTCGAATGGCTTTCAAGTCTGCTTGAGCCTTTGTTAGAGTGTAGAGATCCAATTAACTCTCCTCTGAATCTCTCTCCTGAAATTAGGTTAGGAATCGGTCTTTTTCGATTGGCAAACGGTTCGAATTATGCTCAAATTGCTAAGCAGTTTGGGGTTTTGGAATCTGCTGTGAAATTCTGCTGCAAACAGTTGTGTAGAGTGCTGTGTACAAATTTCAGATTCTGGGTCGGGTTTCCAAGTCCGAATGAGCTTGAATCTGTTTCGAAGGGATTTGAAAGCCTCACCGGACTTCCCAATTGTTGCGGTGTGATTGGTTGTCCTAGGTTCAGTTTTGTGAAAGTGGATAAAAATGGCGTGAAAAGGGTGGAGACCGTCGCTGCACAAATTGTTGTCGATTCCGATTCCAGGATTTTGAGCATTGTTGCCGGAATCCGCGGTGACAAATCCAATTCCAGGATTTTGAAATCCTCAAGTCTTTTTAAGGATATTGAAAGTGGGAAGTTACTGGGTTCTCATCCTATTGAGCTATTTGGGACAAAAGTTCCTCAGTATTTGGTGGGATTTGAGGGCTATCCTTTATTACCTTGGCTAATGGTTCCATATGAGAATGTACACTCAAGATCAGATGAAAGGAATTTCAATTTGAAACACAGGATGATGAGACTTCCTATGCGTAGAGCTTTTTCAAGTTTGAGGAAATGGGGCATCTTGAGTCAACCGATTGAAGAGGAATTCAGAGTGGCTGTGGCCTATATTGGCGCTTGCTCAATACTTCATAACGTTTTGCTTATGAGAGAGGATTATTCTACTTTGTCTGACGAATTCCAAGAGGATTTGATGGTTCAGAAGAGTTATTGGATTTGTCAAGATGAAGGATTTGGGGAGAGTGCAACTGAGGCCGAAGGTAATCTGATAAGAAGTGCATTGGCTTCGAAAGCTAGACAAAATGGCCCAAAATCACCTTCAAGTCCTAGTGATTCAGCGAAAACCCAGTCTAACTAAGAATTTAGTGTTTGGCAGCATTTTCTTGACATTCATTTCTTAAGGTAATCGAGGATTATTTTCTTCTTTAATAGTTTTGATGGAATTCCTTCAAATTAATGGTCCTCTTTAGCATTTTTTTTTTAAAAAACTCTTTTAACCCTCAATTCTTTTGTTCATGTATTGTTCCATTATTGAAAAACAAATTATATCCACCGCTTATTTGGCTGTCATCTAATGTGTAGTTGACAAGAAAAGGCAGAGAAAAATGTGTTGACTTTGGAAATTGAATTTCATGTCAATCACTGTTCAACATTTCCTTTTGTGCTTTGGATTGTACCCTTAAGACATGAACTCTTTCAAGAGGTCATTTGGGTATAGGAAGAAAGAAAAAATTAGCAAAACATGGAGGTTATCCTTGATACCCATGGTTATCTGTAGATGTGGTCTGTATTTACTATATTTGTACAATATGTACACTGTATTAGTCAGTACCTGTATGTGCCTATAATGATTCTAAGGTTATGAGGATGTGGTTTTATGGTTGCCATAAGAGCCCTATGTTTTAAGGGCCTAATCCCTGCTTCCTAATGATGATTCCAATGCCAATTTTGCCTTATAAATGTGCATTTTTGTTGGAACACTTAATGGTCAATTGAGTAGATGCCAAAAGGTTTCTCAAAACTTGAAGCCTTTTGTGAAATGGTAATTTAGTATCTTTCTCAAGATCCACGCAGGCTAACAAAGCAGTCATTTGAACCTCCTCCACAATTATCACATAGTATTATTAATATTTTGGATAATAACCCGGTAATTTGAATGAACGATAAATAATATAAAATAAATTCATTTGATTATTTTATATAATTATCATGAAAATTATTCTTAAATTTGCTTTAATAAACAACTATTCCAAAAGCTTAACCTCACATGTGAGGCTCATGACAACTTCTAAGAAGGGTACTAATGAGTGAAATGCTAGATTCGATGAAAAGGGATGCTGTAGAACTCAAAATCAAGAACTCTTACTTGATACCAATTTGTTATTTATTTATTTTTTAAATAGTCAACCATTTCAGATGTTTAAACTTGTTGAACATGTTATATAAATATATATGTATTTGTATATCTTTTAAAGAATGGAAAATCTGCTATGGAGGGGGAGTAATATATCTTAGGATTGGACTTGGTATCCTTGGGCAGTATCTTCTTATGTATTGTTTATAGATGTTGTTGTAAAAACGCTATGATGGTAGTGTGTCTTTTTTTTTTGTTACGTAGAAATTTACATTTATGACTTTTAAATCGAGAAAGAAGATTGTGATTACTCGATTATCCTTTTAGGGACCACCATAATGGTAGTGTGTGTGTGTGTTTTTTTTTTAATACATAAACTGAGATTCAAAATCAAATTTATTACAAAAGGAAACAGGGACGTGTCATTTCAACTGAAGCTCATTAACACCATGATGGTAGTGTGACAAAGGGAAGCAACTTCCTCCTGTGTACTGCAGCATAAGAGGGATTTGCCCTTATTAAATCCTTTGAATGATCGAGGGCAATGGGACACCAGAAAGGGATAAACAAATAAAGGAGAAACTTCCTTGACCAAGTATACATAAAAGATAGAGTTAGGACCCACAACTTGCAAACTATCCCTTTTTATAGGTAATGTATGAAAAGAATAAATATTGAGAGAGTTTTATTCTTTAAGAATTTAACTTAATTTAAAATTAAATTAGTCAGAACTAATATGATTATCGAATACTGATATTTTATAAATATATATATATATATATATATATATATATATATATATATATATATATGTGTGTGTGTGTGTGTGTGTATGTGTGCGTGTGTGTATGTATGTAAGCATAGCCATGCTTTGCCTTGTTCAGTACTCCTCTGTCCACCTTTTCCTTATTGGGCTTGGACCTATTATCCAAACAGACCTACTTCAATCAAGCAAGACAATTACGGGTCAGGCCTCTCTCTCTCTCTTCCCCCGCCCCCACCCTTTTTCCCTAGCTTAGGTTGGGTAGAAAAAGAAAGAGCAATAGAGGGAGAAAAATTTCTTGAGCCCAGTTAACTCCCAGCCCAGCCTTGAACTTTAAGCTCAATTTAGACCTCGACACTTACTAGGGGTATTTTCATAATTAAACCACTCATCCACTACCCCTCTATTTCTCCTCAAAAACCCTAACGCGCGTAACCCTTCGGACACCTCTCTCTCTATATCTAGGGTTGGGGTTGGGGTTGGGGTTGGGGTTGGGTTTATCTGTCTTCCAAAGATGTCTGCCATCGAGTCCGTCCAGTGCTTTGGGCGAAAGAAGACCGCCGTCGCCGTCACACACTGCAAGCGGGGCCGCGGACTGATCAAGATCAATGGCCAGCCAATCGAGATCATCCAGCCGGAGATCCTCTACTTCAAGGCCGTCGAGCCTATTCTCCTCCTCGGCCGCCACCGCTTCGCCGGCGTCGACATGAGAATCCGCGTCAAGGGCGGCGGTAAAACCTCCCAGATCTACGCCATTCGTCAGTCGATCGCCAAAGCTCTCGTGGCCTTCTACCAGAAGTACGTCGATGAGCAGTCGAAGAAGGAGATCAAGGACATCTTGGTCAGGTACGATAGGACTCTGCTTGTGGCTGACCCGAGACGCTGTGAGCCGAAAAAGTTTGGAGGTCGTGGCGCACGTGCCAGGTTCCAGAAGAGTTATCGTTGAAGAATTTCTGGAGACGCTCCAGTGGTTTTGGTTGAGGGTATTATCGTCTTTTATGCACTTTCGAATGATATTATGAAGAACTTGATTGTTGCAGCTTTTTGTTAGGGTCGATGATTACTAAGTTTTGTTCGTGTTGTTGGTTATGGATTAAGGATTTGGAATTTCGACTTCGAGTTAATAGAATATCACTGCTTTTGTTCATTTTCCCTCTTGCCTCTGTTTATTATTTACTTTTCCGGTTTGATATTTTTAATGTTATCATGTTTCTGGATTCTATGTTTGGTTTTTGATTTTCTTTTTTGTGGGTGTTACATGTCCAATATGTCGTGTGCTTCATTAGTTTGATTTAAAAATGGGATGAATTTTATGATTGTTCAATTTGGGCTTTGGGGCCTGTTATTATTTTTAAGCCTCCCCCCAGAAATTTTTTTGTAAAAAATTCAACGTATTTACATATGTAATTTCAGAAGGATAACCATAAAAGTTGTTTGACCCCCTGAAAAGCATGGCCTAGTTTCCCCCGAAATTATAATCCCAAATGTACTGTGTGTTTGGCTCCGTTATATAAATTTGTGGCTCCTCCCTGGTTATTATGTTCTTTTATACTTGATTTTGATGGTTGGATGGTACGTTTAAATCAATAACAGGTCTATTTTGATTCTTTATTTATGGTGTTTCTTGGTTTGAACATTGGATTTTATTTTAAATGCTTGATATTTTGAGTTTAGATGGTACTTTTAATCTGGGAGGTGGCGTGTTTTTGTATGGTCTTTTATGTTATTAGTGTTTTTGTAAGTGTTTGTTGATCTATGTTCCATGGACTAGGGGACGGGTGTCAATGCTTACATGCTTACAAGGTCTTTTATGTTATCAGGTTCGTGTACATGATGGTCAATGCTTACATGCTTCATTTTGACAAAATTTCTATGAAAATGAGTGTCCAACTCCCTTACCTATACCCCCATGTTGTTTGGCCTCCATGACTATGGCCTGTGAAGGCGAAGAATCCATGTAATGTAATTGGAGATTATGATGATTTGGATTTTTGGACAATATGTTGGTGGGGACTGATTTTTGTACAAGGTTTGATTTGGTTATGGTTGATGGTTGAATTTCTTTTCTTCTGTTGGATTTGGGTTTGTAGTTAGATTTTGGTTTACAAAAGTAAAACTTTTTGGCTTTGTTTTGCAGTTATTTTTTTATTTTTTATAATTGGAGATGTCTTGTGAACTAGTATATCCAGAATGTATGTTTGGTCGTCTTCCAGTTTCTTTTTGTTTAAATTAGGGGAAGTTGTAGTTGAAGCTTAGGATTGGATATTGCTTTATGGATTACTTTGATAGGTAATATAGCAGCCATTTTCGTTTTTCTCCTAGGCACAGATATAGGAACATAACATTTTTTGGGGGTGTGTTATTAGTTCATTTTCGTTTTATTTGGCTGAAATTGATGCCTCTGTTTTATGGGACTGAATGTTCAGGCAAGTCATACTTTAGGCATGATCGTGAGCTGTTGTTTTTTCTTGTTATTCTGTGTGCTTTGAAAATGAGTTACTTTTGCTTCAATATTTTGGGATTTATTACAAAATATTTTTCAATTATCAAGATTTGCTCTTGAACCCTATAGTGGTAGCTAAAAAGCCCTGAATCACCCGAAACCTAGTAATTAGTAAAAAAGAAAGAATCGTAGTCAGGATTTTCGTTATGCACTTTTCTTTTTCAAAGAGTAGGGCACATTGTCTCTTTCAAACCTAAAACTCACCTTCTAAACTTTGTGAAATGCCTTTTTAACCTTATTTTATGATGAGTTGCTTGGGTATGCTCGTTTATGATTAGTTGTTAATGTGTAGGCTATGTAAACTTTGGGGTTGTGGTAAACTAGTAGCTTTGAATCTTCTCTGTGGAGTGTGTAGGCAATATCCGCTGAAAGCTTGTTTCACTTCTTTATATTTCTGGTTATAGGCTTTTAAGAATCATGGATGTAGTCTCATTGTTCTTGAATGACATATTAGCAGCCTTGTTATTTAGATCTTTGCTGGAGCAAGTTACCTTTCTTCTCATCATGAAAACCATACTTGAAGGTTGATATTATAAGGATACTCCATGTGATAAACATGAAAATTTGTGTTACAGTTTGTGCAGAGGCACGTATGATGCTTTTTTGAGTACCTCAGGATATGCATGCTCATGGTTACTCTTTGAACATCATGTGGTGTGCTAGTCGTTTTCTCCTTTGTTATTGTGTGAAAAGACTTGGGCTTGGCATTGGATTCTCCCGTGAGATTCGCTCTTTTAGTTTGATACATGGGGCTCGTTAGAGCTTGTTACAAGGGTAACAATTTTTTTTTAATTATAGCGAGATTTGAATTCAAAATTATTGATCGAAGTAAAGGGTTTGGTGACCGCCGGGGCTAAGGACACCATCTTTTGAGAGCAGGTATTCTATGATTTCTAGCTTTTCGTTTAAACACTGTTGAGTTGCAGAAACGAGAAAATCTTCTGGGAACGTGGCAGTCAGATAACAAGTGCTTGGGATGTATTCTCCTCTCTAGTCGGTGTTTGTTTGTCAACTGTTTTACCTAGAAAGGCACCTTTTTACCTAAATTCAAAAGCATCTGCAAACACATTATCCCAATGCCCTTTCTTCTTCTCCGTCTTCTTCTTCTTACTTTGTTATATAAATTTTTAATTTTTTTCATTAATATGTTTTTAATCTGTTAAAAGTTTTAAAATATTTTAATGGAAAATCTATTTTACTATCAAAATTGATATATTTTTACATGAATGTATTTTGTTTAATCTGATAACGTTATTTTTAAAATGAGATAAAAACCATGAGTTTGCTCATCTTTCATAGAAGTCTTGGCTTTGGGTAAGGGTGTTCATCGGTTTGATTTTTTAATTTTTTGATTAATTTGATTCGGTTAATTCAGTTTAATATTTTTTAATTCCAAATCGAAAACTAAACCAAATTTATTTAAATTCGAAATTCGGTTTTCGACTTGAATTGGAATTGAATCGAATAAATCAAATAAATCGATTTTGATTTTTGGGATCTAAATTTTTATATAAATCAAATTTATATTGAAATTTTTTTTATTGAAAGTTTTGTTTAATTTTAGCTTTGCCTGATGTCAAATTTTCAAACCCTAGCCCCCAACGACCTGCTGAAGCATACCAGATACTTACTCCTCTTAAATGACTCTCCAACTCGGAACCCAAAAAAAAAAAAAAGGACTCTCCAACTTCACTTCTTTTTCCGGTCATTCCATTCTGTCAATCGAGGGGATCAAACGAGAGCCTTGACCCCTCAAAATTTTTTATCGGGTTAATTAATATTAGATTAAGTTGAGTATCAATTTTTTTTTTTCTTTTAAATTTTTATTTTGTTTTGCTCGTCGGTATTTCTTTGGCTATTCTTTACGGGGCCTCAGTAATATTTAACATTTTTTTTTTTTATATAAGGAGATATAATTAAATGAGATCGAATCAAAGAAGGAAGAATAGAAATGAAAAAACTCTACCGTTTGAACTGTCTCTGACGAATAATATTTAAAAAATTTAAATATAATACTTTTCTTTTATATTTTATTTTGTTTTGGTCAGTGAAGATCTATTCAGCTAATCACTTTAGTAAAAAGGCAAAAGAAAGAATAATTCGCTTTGCAGGCTGCATGCAGCTAATCACTAATTTATCTACGTCTTTGCTTCCAAAATGTGACCCTGTTTCTATGCAGACAAACCCCTTCTTTGTATCTCTGTATTGTGAACTCTAAAATTTTAATTTCTTGAATTTGAAAAATTTGATTACCGTTTGCATAATTAAGTATCCAAAATCCTAATTTTTGAAGAAAATGAGAAAAACGAAAATTGCAAAGAAAATGTTCAGTTGTACAAGTAAATGAATAAAATTTCCGATCTGTAATTTCTCGTAAGGTTTTAGTAGAATGCTAACCCGGAAAATCACTATGTGGGATTTCACAATTGTGGACTAATTTCTGGGAGGCTTTATTTTCATTTGATCACGTTCTTGATCATAAAATCACATTAACATCTTGAATTGAGAGAGAGAGATGAAAATTGAATTTGGATAGAGTCGGTGTGTTGTTGGTGATGGTGTTAAAATGGGGTAGATGGGAGAGTAGAGAGGGAAGAGTGGTGTGGTTTTGAGCATCCTAAGGTGTTTGGATCCCACATCGAATGAGAAGCGACAGAGGTGGGATGGAGAGAGCAATAAAAAAATAGGAAAGACGCGCTAGCAACATACTTACCTGGACGGGGTCTATGGGTGATCATGAATGCTCATGACCTAGGTTAGTGACATTCATTGCACTTGGATTGGGCACTAGTCTAACATCTTCCCAATGTGGAAGAGTGTACGTCATAATTTGTGGTAGAGGGGGCCTGCGTTCGCGCGGCCCCTACCCAATTCTCTAGTCCAAAATTTAGTTCTCTATTGGGCTTGGTTTGGTACATTCGTTGCCCTTAAGAGTAGGTTAGGCTTCCAATCTCTCCCTCTTCTCTACAATGATTTAAAATTGTATTACAGGTTAGCTTCTAAGTATGATAGCTTGCATGTCCATGGCACTACATGATATGAATTTCAAGGAAAATATTATTCGTGGAGGTCCAGCAATAGATCTCTCAAAGTTAGAATTGCCAAGGCCTTATTGAAAAGAACATCTCTCAACCCCATTTATTCTGCTGTATTTTGCTGCTAAGAAGCCTGTTGGACCCGTCCCGATTCCAATCCCTACCAGTCCAGTCCCTTTTTAGTATCGATAGTACCACCAACAGTCATTTTCAGCGTACCACTAGGCGGAGGAGACCATTTTGGATTATCAGGAGTCACTGCTTTCTGATCATCATCTAAGTTAAGGCTTCTGAAATTCATCAAGCAACAGAAAGGCCTTCTGCACTAGGCTTTCATTTTCTATGGTCTGCTGCCCAAACAAAATGGAGCTTCTCTGGGTTTGTACTTGTAAAGAATTTTCACCTTTCTTAAAGACAAATTTTCTTGCTAATATATTTTTTGTATTTATTTAAATTCTTGTTAAAAGGGAAAACTACCCAATATTTTCTATTTTCTTAAAAGTCCTTTTTTATTAGAATTTATCTTTTTTATACAGTTCATCTTAAAATTTGTATGCATAGAAGGGACATCTTAACCTAGTGGTTTTAAAGCCCATACCCAAATTCAATCTTCTCAGTTATATAGTCTTTTTATTCCTAGAATACTCCAGATAATTTCTGGTTTCAAAATAGCAGAGACAAAACTTATGAATGGGGACCTAAAGCCTCGGCCTGACCCTAAAAGATAGAGTCCAAATTTTGAGAAAGAAATGTGAAAGTTGCAGGTCCATTCCCGGGCAGGAGGGTGGGTTCTCCCAGATAAGAGTGTCACCTTCATGCATTATACATACATCACTACAACATAAAATATTTATATTGGGGTCAAAGTCGCTGATGATGGTCGCTAAAATCCTATAATGACGGTCATATGATCATCAACGACCGTCATTAAAAAATCCGTATTAATAATGGTTAACAAAATGACCATCACTAAATAGGACACTTAGTGGCGGACACTCCATTGTCACTAAAAAACTTTATAGTGACGGCCATATTTAGTAAGAATATAATTTGACCCCATTAAATATGAACATTTAGTGACAATAGAAATATAATTTAACCCCCACTAAATATGAATATTTGGTGACAATAAAAATAACCCTTATTAAATATTTTGTAATTTAAAATCAATCTATTATAAATTTTAATAATTTTGAATATTACTTTATGAAATTAAAAAAAAAAATTCAAACTTTGAAAATTTCACTGAGTTGACTAGTCCCCAATTGCACAATGGGTCCCACAACTAGCCCCATGTTTCCTTCTTTGCTCTATTATTTATAGTTCTTCTTGTCTCCTACCTTCTCACTCAATTCCAATATGGAATAACAGAATTCTTTTTTTCTTCCCCTCTCTTTATCATTTATTTATCTTTTCCAATCATTTTATGTTTTTAAAATTATTATTTAGTTCATTATTAAAATTAACTTACTTTTTACTATAATTTAATATTTTATTTTCTTTTCAAATAATAAATCTAAAATTTAAGTTGAGTTGGTTATTACCAACAATTTAATATTGAGAAACCATACTTGAAGTGAAAATTATAATTATAGATTTTGTAGAATTTATGAAATCTAATATCTAATCTAAGAATAAAAATATATATCGACAATAGGTGAAATAATATTTAAATTTTATATTTAAAATGTTATAAACTTTATATTTTTGTATTTATTAAATTTTTAATTTTTTTATATATTTCTTATCAATTATTAATAATATTTTTTATTGGGTTGTTTTTTTGATTTTTGCGTTTTTTAAATTTTTAAATTTTAAATATTTTCTTATATATTCTTTTTCAATTATTTAAAATGTTATAAGGTTTTTATTTTTGTATTTATCCAAAAAAGCCCCATTTGTTATTAATAATTTTTTTTTTTTATTTTTAAGCATTTATTATATGAGCTAACTAATACCTATTTAGTGTCACTAAATAATAAATTTGAGAAAAAATAGAAAATAGAAGTTATTGGGTTGTTTATTTACTTATTTATTTATTTATTTTTGCTAAAGAGGGCCGAATCTCTATTTTAAATTTAAAATTAGTTTGTTAAGCAATAAAAAAAATTAGTAACTTTTTTTTAAAAAAAAATTCACAAAATTTTAAATAATAAATGATATATATATTTTTTATTATTTAAGATGATATATTTCATAATATCACAATATAATAAATTATTTCATTTTAATTATTATAAACAAATAAATTCAAAATATAATAAAAATTATAATTTAGAGGCGTCAAAATTACACTTTGTCACTAAAAATAGTTTTAGTGGCGGCTATCATTTTCACATTTGATTTAGTGGCGGTCAAAACTTTTTGTTGTCACTAAAAATATACTTTTAGTGACGGACAATCTCGCCCCCATTATTTGTAATACTAAGATTTAAAAAAAGGGCCCCACCACCCACACTCCATCTTTTTTTTTCCTTTTTTCTTCTTCTTTTCTTCTTTCTCTTTTTTTTCTCTCGCTCCCGACTCTCTCAACCTCACTCACTCTGTCCCGCGCTATCTCTCTCTCTCTCTCTCTCTCTCGATTTTCTCTCTCTCTCACTCCCTTCCTCTCTCCTACATATTTCCTCTCACAAGATCCATGAAGCTAGGGTTTGTCTCACGAAGAGGAGAAATTAGGGTTTTTGAAAACCCAAATCCCAAAACTTAATCCGACTCAAAAATCAAGGTAATTTCATGTCCTTAATCTTGAGTTTAATTCTTTATTTACAATATTGAAGTTATTATTGAAATTTTAATAAAATTTATTTAGGAACCAAAAATCTTAACTTAGAGAAATTGTTTGAAAATACAAATTAGGGTGTGATGGAGATGCAAATGGCACTTAATGTCCAAATGAGAACTTAGAAAAATGGTGGAAAGAAGAATTTGTTGAAAATTTAACTTTTCTGTAAATGGACAGCTTGTGCAGTCTATGATCATTCTGCAATAACTCTTTCTACACTGTTGAAAACTGAATAGGATTTATTTCTATTGAAACTAGACTTCTAAAGTTTTAAAATAACATATAACTCGAAGGGTTTTGTTGAGAATTGAATTTTTTGTGAATTTTTAAATTGACATGAATTCTGCAAAGAATTATGTGCAGTGCCCTGTTTTGGCCGTGAGATTTAGTATAGATTTGAGTTGTCTTCAAGGTAGATTTAGGTTTAAGTCTAAACATGAAAATTGTAGATACATGTTTTATCTTTAATTTGAGACTTGAATCACTTAAATCCGATATGTATGGTGAAAGTTATGATAATTTTTCTGGAACTCCATAGATAGAGTTATGAAGTCTAGTCTATGATATTTATGGACTTAGATACTTTGGTACGATTTGAATGTATTTAGGACATAAATATAAAAATTATAGTTTTATGTCTAATTTTTAAGTAAAAATTAAAATTTCTATGATCCGAGTAGAGTAGATCAAGATACGGTCAATTTTTCTATAACATGTTATACCGGAAATTATTGAGAAGTTAGGAACTTGTGATGTATTGAGAAGAACCTATTTACTCTAGTGTTAGTATATGGTTTAATGATTAAATTGTGACCAATATCTTAGGTTAAGACATTCGGAATCAAGAGAGGGGTTGGATTTTGTTCGATTTGGAAATTTGGAGTGATTACCCTCTCAAGAGGTGAGTGAATGGTCTATTGTAGTTTTTATGAGTAAATTATTTAAAATTTCTTTACAAATGATTTTGAATAAACTTTCACATGATTTATTGAATTGATTTGTGATTGTGGAAAATTTGAAATGTGAATTTGTACTTAATATGTATTCATTGTGTTTATAATTGAAAATGGGTTATGTGATTATTGGATATTTGATTTATGAATGCTAAATTTATGATTTGGCAATTGATAATTGAATTTTGACACGTTGATTGAAAATTGAATGATTGTGAAAGGTGTCGTGAAAATGGCTATAGTCATTCCCCTCACGGAGCGACCTGATAGGGTGAGCGACCTGATAGGGTGATGTGGTTGAAGGTTGGTTTAGATTAGCGGGGGAGACAGACGTGACTCCCTTTGCTGTATGTCGAGCTATATCTGGATGCACCCTAGTGAGGTACGATTCAACGCCAACAAAGGGGGTTTTGGTATTTTGAGATATATAGAATGAAAACCCATTGGTGGGTTTTCGTTTGGGTTCGGTCAAATCTGGTACGAGAGTGTTTTCATAGAAAGACCCCATGATTTTTGGAAAATATAAATTGTATGGATGCAAATGTTTGTTGAATCATCTTGATTTACTGAAATCATTTCATATATGCAAATGTTGTTTATGAATTATGCTTTGACTACCCTACATTCACCCCTCATTTATTGTTACAACACCATTGCACTTCACTCACTGAGTATTCCCAATACTCACCCCTCTCCTTACATTTTTTAGAGGAAGCTTAAAAGGGATACGTCATTGGGAATCAATAGAAGACATTGTTTTGCTATATATATATATATATGTATTGTTGATGTTGGATTCATTTTTGGGAATATTGTAGTATAAACCATGGAAGAAAACTATTGTTCTATTCTTTTGGTTTGGATTTAATCAACACTTGTCATATGACGAGGGATAAGTATTAATTGAATCCACGCTTGCTCATTGTGAAACTTGGTTATTTTCGTTTAAATTCTCATTTTGCAAAACTTATTGTTTCAAATGAGACATTTGGATTTTTATTTTGAATTTTTAGTTGTATATGGATGAAACGGTATTAGAAACTGTCTGGAAAGTCGGGTTGACCAAATTGCATGCGTGCATGTATGGGGGATGGATCCAGTGGATCCTTTGTTTGTCTGACCTTGTATGCCTATGATAATTAATGACCTGGGAGGGTCATTTGAATGTTGTTGAATTGTTTGTGAATCTAAATAAACATGTTGAATGCCTTGCGGAGTCCCGGTATAGGGGTGATTCTGTCCGTATGCCGAGATAACACGACGGTTGTCACATGCTCGATCCGAAGGTCGGAGCGTGACAACTTTATTGGTATCAGAGTTTAGATTCAATTTCTTTTAAAAATGTTTGAAGATTTGAAATATTTCCAAATGTCCCCAACGGCTTTTCCAAAGATTTTAAAATAGTTATTGTTGTTGAAAATTCAGATTTTTAAAAATTTTCAAAGAATATACAAAGCCTTCTATGGATTTTCTAGGGAATTAGAAATATTCCTTTTAGGGGTTAAGTAATTAGTCTTCGTTTGATCCTTCGACTGAATTATAACTTTCTATTTTGTAGATTATCATGCCTCCACGAAGGAGAATGAGGAATGTGAATGAGATTCATCCTTAGGAACATGAGGATGAGTCATTCTCGCATGCTTTGCCTCCTTTTGCGTCTACAAACCCGGCTCCTTCTACTGGGATTTTCACTCCTCCTATTGCCGCTTTTCAGCACGTAATGGAGTGGTGGAGCACTTTTGGAGTGCAGTACCAAGCTCCACATCAGATTTCATCTCCTCCAACGACTCCTCCTCAAATGCCAGCTCTTACACTGAATACTTCGACAGTACTTCCTCCTTCGGTTGCTGCACCAATCAGTCGTCACATAGTTGAGTTGTCCAAGTTGATCAAAGAAACAAGGCAACTCGGATGTGAGACCTTCTCAGGATATGGTGATCCTGCAGAGGCTAAGAATTGGATTAAGAGAGTCCGACAAGTTGTGATGGCATGGGAATTGACGATAGACTGAAACTCACGGTGGTTGTGAGATTGTTGGATGACGATGCCAGCACTTGGTGGGAAGGTGTGCAAGAAAGGGCAACTGCATCTCTTACATGAGACGATTTCCTTAGGGAATTCAATTAGAGGTTCTATACCCGGTTTGATCGGGACTTGAAGAGGAGGGAGTTCCTTCGACTTCGTCAAGGAAATATGTCCATGGCGGAATATGAGGCGAAATTTAGAAGTCATCATCTTTTGTCTGGGAGCTAATAACCTCCGAGGGAGTACTAATGCTTCAAGTTTGAGGATGATTTGAATTTGAATATCCGGGAGACGATGTCGGTTACAGACGAGCACACGTATAAGAATGTGTTACAATTGGCCTTAAGGGCCGAGCAAATGGTGCTCAAAAGAGGCAATGTGAGGGATCATCGTGGAAAGAAGAGGTCAAAAAGTTTACACCAGGCCAAGGTTCTAAGAAAAGTAAGACCACAAGTTTTTATAGCGGTGGATCCGTTACAGGGTCGGTTGGCCTTCCTCAAAGCCAACGCAAGCCTCGATTTGAAAACCCTACTTCTAGTACTTTCTTGGAGATCAAATCAACGGATAATACGAAGGAGAAATGTAGAACTTGTGGAAAATTTGATTCTGGGATTTGCCGAGCACTCAAGAAGTGCTACCACTGTGGAAAGGAGGGTCATTTTCGCAATATCGGTCCGGAATTGGGGCGAGGAAGTCATTCAAGCCAAGACCTTCCTAGTGGATCTAGGGGCGGCCAAGTCAACATTCTTACCCCACCTTCAAATGCCACTACACGGACAGGGACGGGGAGCAACACAGTAGCTGCTCCACCCCAGCGTCCACAGGCAAGGGCTCCCACTAGGATCTATGCGATGACCAACGAGGATACCCAGAACAACCCCGACATAATTATAGGTAAATTTTTGGAACTTGAACTTGATAATTTAGGAAAATTGCTTGTAAACATTGTGAGATTATTTTTACTTGATGTTGAAATTGAAGTATTGTAGAGATATTGTATGATATTAGAATGCATGGTGATGACTTTGATATTTGATGATAACTTGATGTCATTGAGGATTATGAACTTTGATTTAGCTTGGTTAAAATTTGAAGTTAATCCTTATTTGTTCGCGTACATATAGGTATGATGAAAATTTTTGGAGTCGATGCTCGTGTTTTAATTGATACGAGGTCTAATAACTCTTTTGTGAGTACCGAGTTTGTTAAACACTCTAATAGGCCGTTGACCCCACTCGAAGAAGAGTTATTAGTTATCATTCCGTTAAGGGAACGGTTGAATAGAGATACCGTATTCAAAGCATGCGACATAGTTGTAGAAGGTGCAAATCTTGAAGCGGATCTAATCCCGTTAGAAATGAAAGACTTTGATGCCATATTAGGCATGGATTGGTTGTACTTACACCGAGCTTCGGTGAATTGTTTCACTAAGGAAGTGGAATTCCGCAAGCCAGGACAATCTCTGCTCGTGTTCATTGGTGAACGATGAGTATTGTCGAGCTGTGTGATTTTGACACTTGAAGCACGAAGGTTAGAACACAAAGGGTGCGAAGTTTATTTAGCTCATTTTATTGACACCGTGGTGGGAAGCTCTAATCTGACGATTTTCAATTATGAATGAATTTTCGTGTCTGGGTTATCACCGATCCGGGAGTTCGATTTCACTATAGATCTTGCTCCCGGCACAGCACCAATCTCTATTCTTCCTTATCGAATGGCACCGACGGAATTAAAAGAGTTGAAGGTCCAACTTCAAGAGTTGTTGGATAAGGATTCATCCGACCGAGTACTTCGTCTTGGGGTGCTCCAGTTTTGTTTGTGAAGAAGAAAGATGGAACTCTCCGGTTGTGTATCGACTACCGGCAACTCAATAAAGCCACAATAAAAAATAAGTACCCTCTCCCGAGGATCGACGATCTTTTTGATCAACTGCAAGGGGCCAGTGTATTCTCCAAGATAGATTTGAGATCGGACTATCACCAGTTGAGGATAAAGGATGATGATGTTCCTAAGACGGCGTTTAGGATGCGGTATGGGAACTATGAATTTTTGGTGATGCCTTTCAGTTTAATGAATGCTCTGGTAGTTTTCATGGACCTCATGAACTGAGTCTTCCATTCCTTCCTCGATAAGTTCGTCATTGTTTTCATCGATGACATCTTGGTGTATTCCAAGAGTGATAAAGAGCATTCAGAACATCTCCGAATCATTCTGCAAACTCTTAGGGAGAAGAAATTATATGTCAAGTTCTCAAAATGTGAATTTTGGCTAAGAGAGATTGGATTTTTGGATCATATGGTTTCCAAAGATGGAATCTTTGTGGACCCAAAGAAAGTGGAAGCTATTCTAAAATGGGAGCAATCTAAGAATGTCACCGAGGTGAGAAGTTTCCTCAGATTGGCTGGTTATTATCGGAAATTCGTAGAAGGGTTTTCAAAAATAGCAGCTCCAATGACTAATTTGACCCGAAAAAGAGTTAAGTTTGAATGAAATGATAAATATGAGCAGAGTTTTTAAGAGTTTAAGCGAAGGTTGATTTCATCTCCCATCCTTACTCTCTCGACTTGTGGCGGTGGTAATTTCGTGGTATATAGTGACGCTAGCAAGCAAAGATTATGATATGTGTTGGTGCAAGGCGATAGGGTGATTGTTTACGCATCTCGTCAACTAAAGAAATATGAAATGAATTACCCTACTCATGACTTGAAGCTCATTGCTATTGTCTTTGCCCTAAAGATTTGGCGGCACTACCTGTATGGGATCACATGCAAGATTTTCACCGACCACAAAAGCCTGAAATACTTGTTTACTCAAAAAGAACTCAATTTGAGACAAAGGCGGTGGTTGGAACTGATCAAGAACTACGACATAGTGATTGATCACCATTAGGACAAGGGGAATGTAGTTGTGGATGCTTTAAGCCACAAATTCTCATCTTTTTCTTCGACTCCTGGAGATTCTTACCTCTCTTGCCTAATGGAACTCTGAGCACTTGGAGTCGAAATGGCTAAGGACGATCATGGTGCCCTATTATCCAAGTTTGTGGTGAGACCCACGTTGGTTGATCGCATTTGGGAGTTTCAGGCTACCGATGATGAGTTAAAGGGCGTAGTAGAAAAGATCCAGAAAGGGAAAGGTGGTGAATTCCAGATTCAGGATGATGGAATTGTAGTTTATGGGAAACACATATATGTCCCAAAGGATGAGGATCTTCGGAAGGTCATACTTGAAGAGACGCATTCCTCGACTTATGCTATGCATTCAGGGAGTACCAAAATATACCGAACCCTCAAGAAATCATATTGGTGGCAGGGATGAAGAGAAAGATAGCTGAATTTGTGGCGAAGTGTCTCGTGTGCCAGCAAATCAAGGTCGAACATCGAAACCGACCGAACACTTCAACCACTACCAATTCGAATGGAAGTGAGAACACATTACTATAGATTTTGTGGTGGGATTGCCACGTATTCCGAGACGTCATGATACTATTTGGGTGATTGTGGATCATCTCACCAAGTCGGCTCATTTCTTGCCAATCCAAAACACCTATCCTTTGGAGAGATTAGCCAAATTGTACATTGTTGAGATCGTGAGGCTTCATGGAGTTTCGATATCTATTATATCAGACCGTGATTCTCAATTCACTTCTCGATTTTGGCCAAAGTTACAAGAGTCATTAGGGACCAAGTTGAACTTCAGCATTGCATTTCATCCGCAGATGGATAGACAGTCCGAGCGTACAATTCAGACTTTAGAAGGCATGCTTAGGGCATGCGTCATAGACTTCCAAGGCAGTTAGGATAGACACCTTCCGTTGGTCGAATTTGCTTATAATAACAGCTATCAAGCCAGTATAGGAATGCCTCTCTATGAAACTCTTTACGAAAGGAAATGCCAGACTCCATTGTGTTGGGACGAAGTTGGAGAGAGAAAGATTGAAAGTGTAGAGCTGATTAAACCACCAAAGAAAAGGTAAAGTTAATCTGGGAAAGAATGAAGGCAACCCAGGATTGACAAAAGAGCTATGCCGACAAACGAAAAAGACCCTTGGAATTTGAGGTAGGAGATATGGTGTTTTTGAAGATATTTCCTTGGAAAGGCATTGTTCGATTCCAGAAACGAGAAAAATTAAACCCTCGTTATATTAGACCATTCAAGATCCTTAAAAGGGTCGGAACAGTGGCAGATCGGCTAGAGTTACCGACAGAGTTGCAGAGGATCCATGATATTTTTCATGTTTCGATGTTGAAAAATTATTTGTCGGATCCTTCGCACGTATTGGAAGTTTCTCCGATAGAATTGAAAGAAGATTTGAACTTCAAAGTCCAACCCATCAAGATCGTAGATCAACAAATCAAATAATTGAAGAGTAAACAAATCTCCATGGTTAAGGTTCTGTGGAGAAACAACCAAGTGGAAGAGGAAACTTGGAATTAGGGAGTTAAGTGTTGTAATATTGAGATTTAAAAAAAAAAAATGGGCCCCACCACCCACACTCTTATCTTTTCTTTTTCTTTCTTTTTTCTTCTTCTTTTCTTCTTCTATTTTCTTCCCCTACTCCTGACTCTCTCAACCTCACTCACTCTTTCCCGCACTCTCTCTCTCTCTCTTTCTCTCTCTCTCTCTCTCTCGATTTTCTTTCTTTCTCTCCCTCCCTTGCTCTCTTCTACACATTTCCTCTCACAAGATCCATGAAACTAGGGTATGTCTCACGAAGGGAAGAAATTAGGGTTTTTGAAACCCAAAGCCAAAACTCAATCCGACTCCAAAATCAAGATAATTTCATGTTCTTAATCTTGGGTATAATTCTTTATTTACAATATTGAAGTTATTATTGAAGTTTTGATGAGATTTCTTTAGGAACTGAAAATCTTAGGTTAGAGAAATTATTTGAAAATACAAATTAGGGTGTGATGGAGATGCAAATGGCATTTACTGTCCAAATGAGAACTTAGAAAAAATGGTGGAAAGAAGAATTTGTTAAAAATTTAACTTTCCTACAAATGGATAGCCTGTGCAGTCTATGATCATTCTGCAATAACTCTTTCTACACTACTGAAAACTGAATGGAGTTTATTTCTACTGAAACTAGACTTCTATAGCTTTAAAATGACATATGACTCGAAGGGTTTCGTTGAGAATTGAATTTTTGGTGAATTTTTGAAGTGGCATGAATTCTGCAGAGAATTCTGTGCAGTGCCTTATTCTGGCCATGAGTTTTAGTGTAGATTTGAGCTATTTTTAAGGTAGATTTAGATTTAAATCTGAACATGAAAGTTGTAGATTCATGTTTTATCTTGATTTTGAGACTTGAATCACTTAAATCTGATATATATAGTAAAAGTTATGATAATTTTTTCAGGATTGCGCAGATTGAGTTATGAATTCTAGTCTATGATGTTTATGGACTTAGATACTTTGGTACAATTTGAATGTATTTAGGACATAAACATAAAAATTATAGTTTTATGACTAATTTTTAAATAAAAAATTAAAATTTCCATGATCCGAGTATAGTAGATCAAGATACGATCAATTTTTCTATAACATGTTATACCGGAAATTATTAAGAAGTTAGAAACTTGTGATGTATTGAGAAGAACCTATTTACTCTAATGTTAGTATATGGTTTAATGATTAAATTGTGACCAATATCTTAGGTTAAGACATTCGGAATCAAGGGAGGGGTTGGATTTTGCTTGATTTAGAAATTGTGAGTGATTACCCTCTCAAGAGGTGAGTGGATGGTCTATTGTGGTTTTAATGAGCAAATTGTTTGAAATTTCTTTACAAATAATTTTGAATAAATTTTCATATGATTTATTGAATTGATTTGTGATTGTGGAAAGTCTGAAATGTGAATTTGTACATAATATGTATCCATTATGTTTATAATTGAAAATGTGTCATGCGATTATTGAATATTTGATTTATGAATGCTAAATTTATGGTTTGGCAATTGATAATTGAATTTTGGCACATTGATTGAAAAATTGAATGATTGTGAAAGGAGGTGTAGTGAAAATGACTATAGACATTCCCCCTACGGAGCGACCCGACGGGGTGATGTGGTTGAGAGTTGGTTTAGATTAGCGGGGGAGACAGACGTGACTCCCTTTACTGTATGTCGAGCTATATCTAGACGCACCCCAATGAGGCACGATTCAATGCCAAGGAATGAGGTTTTGGTATTTTGAGATATATAGAATGAAAACCTCTTGGCGGGATTTCCTCTAGATTCGGACAAACCTGGTACAAGAATGTTTTCATAGAAGAACCCCATGATTTTCAGGAAATATAAATTGTATGGATGCAAATGTTTGTTGAATTATCTTGATTTACTGAAATCATTTCATATTTGCAAATGTTGTTTATGAATTATACTTTGACTACCCCACATTCACCCCTCATTTATTGTCACAACACCATTGTACTCTACTCACTGAGTATTTCCAATATTCACTCATCTTCTTACATTTTTTAGAGGAAGCTTAGAAGGGATACGTCATTGGGAGCCGGTAGAAGACATTGTTTTGCTATATAAATATATATATATATATATATATATATATATATATATATATATATATATATATATATATATATATATATATATATATAGGTATTGTTGATGTTGGATTCATTTTTTAGAATATTGTAGTATAAACCATGGAAAGAAACTATTGTACTATTCTTTTGTTTTGGATTTAATCGATACTTGTCTTATGACGAGGGACAAGTATTGATAGAATCCACCTTTGCTCATTGTAAAATTTGATTATTTTCGTTTAAATTCTCATTTTGCAAAATTTATTGTTTCAACTGGGACATTTGGATTTTTAGTTTAAATTTTTAGTTGTATATGGATGAAACAGTGTTGGAAATTGTCTGGAAGGCCGGGTTGGCCAAATTGCATGCATGGATATACAGGGATGGATCCGGTAGATCCTTTGTTTGTGTGACCTTGCATGCCTATGATAATTGATAACCTAGGAGGGTCATTTGAATGCCGTTGAATTGTTTGTGAATCTGGATAAACAGGTTAAATGTCTTGTATATGAAGAGGTTCTGTTGTTTATGTCGAGATGACGGACGATTATTGTTCTTTCGATCCGAGGTCGGGACGTGACACTATTGATCAAATATTTAGTGGCGGCCAAAATGACCCTCACAAAATAATATTTATAGTGTTTAATTTTTTATAATCCCCTCTAATTTTTATCACTAAAAACCATTCGTGCGCTAGTGCATATATGTGCGTGTTTATGTTGGTGTTTGTGTTTGTTTGTGTTTGAGTAGTATATATATATTTTTTTCCTTCAGAAACGCCTTGCTCTTATTGTTCCTTTAGCTTCATCAGTTAGAGGGGCATGTTTGCAGGGTGATGTGATGGCTGATCAGCTCATGAAGTATACGAGACTGTATGAATGCCAAGGACAATGATGAATGAAAAGGGCAAAAATGGATCCAGCGAGTTCATGGTATTAATTACAGAGTTTACCCATCTTAGGTTTGCCAAAGTTATTGCTCCAACAACCCTAATTGAATGCTTGCACTATAACTATTAAGCCTTGGTGTTATTTTAGTGCCACTGAACCCCTTAAATTAATTAAAATTGAATTTTTATTTGCTTATTCAGTTTCAAACAGCTCTTATTTAAATAACTTTAGAAGTTACCTAATGTATAAAATTGATAAATTTTCATATATTCGCAGATTACCAACGCCTCACTGATGGGGACAGGACTTCCTATCCTTAAATTCGCTAGCTGTAGGACTTTGTAAAATGGATCTCTGTAAAAGACTGAATTCCTACAACTGCCACATGTATCTTCTGGTCGGGAAATTTAGTGAGGTTAACAATTGATGCATTTATGAGGTAGGTATGTCCTGCCTTTAAGAATCCAAGGAAGCCCATTTATAATCTTATTGCCTACGCATTAGAAACCACCCTTTCTAGAGAGAACTTGGGAGCATATACAAAAGTTTCTTAGTGTTCTTCATCTCTGCTGAACTCTTCTTTTTAACAATGGGGTATGATGTTTTAGGAAGAGATGATGAGCCACTATCTCCAACAGGCAAATTGTTTCTCCAGCAAGACTTTTATGAAGTCATAAACTGTGTGATGGGTCTGGAAACGTCCATTGATGTGGAGGCAGTGAAGGCGGAGCTCAAAGAGTCGGCCATGATCAAGCACCCAAGATTCTGCAGCTTGTTAGTGGGGGACAAAAATGGGAATGAACATTGGAGGAAAACTCAAGTTGATTTGGACAAACATCTCATTGTCTTGGAGGATAGAGTTGGTGAAGCTGACGATGAGGAAGAGGTTGTGAACCAGTACATGGCTGACTTGGCAGTTTCATCACCTCTTGCTACTGACAAGCCTCTGTGGGAATTTCACTTCTTAATGGCTCATAAGTGTGGAGTACTGAGATTCCATCATGCATTAGGAGACGGGGTTTCTTTCATGTCATTGTTTCTGGCCTGCTGTAAAAAGGTTGGCGATCCTAATCAGTCACCAATCTTGAGGCGCTTCTGGTTCTTCGAATCTTCGAAGAAGAGTCAAGGCAACAGTAAGGCTTGGAATTTTCTAATGGTGGTATTGTATAGTTTTTACACATAATAAACTTCCTTCTGAAGGTTCTTTGGATTAGAGACCCAAAAACGGCTATAAGTGGTGGAGCTGGAGTGGAGCTCTGGCCAAGAAAGATTGCTATTGCAAAACTTCGTCTCAAGGACATGAAGGCAGTCAAGCGATCCGTGGATGGTGCTGTAAGTACAGAGAACTGTTATATTATGTCTGTTAGAGAACTGCCATCTTATATTTTAGTTCTAAGAGATTATTTATAGTTTTACCCAATTTTCATCAAAACCTTTTCTATTTAAAAAATGAGCATATCCACATGCATATTTGAACTTATGTGCATGGCTTTTTTTGACAACTATGGGGCGGTTTCTACAACATTTACATATTTGACATTATTTTTCATCGTGATGGTCTGAATTTTTTGTGCGAGCAAATGCAGACGATTAATGATGTTCTCTTTGCCATAATATCCTCTGGATTGTCTAGATACCTCCATTATCGAACGCCAAAAGGTAAAAGCTCAGTCAAACCGGCAAGAAAATTTGTGCCTTTAATGTCTTATGACTTAAAGAAAACCAACCTGATGAGTTCAACCTCCCATGCTTACAGTGCAGGAAGAACTTGAACTAACAGCAGTTGCATTGGTTAACATAAGGCAGCTGCCTGGATTGCAGGTCTCTCTCTCTCTCTCTCTCTCTCTCTCTCTCTCACTCACTCACTCACACACACACACACACACACACACGCACACGCACATTGGAGCTGAATTCTTCACTTGTGCTACAACGCACCCATTACAGTAGGAGGGCTTTTATACTTTTTGTAGAGGGGACAATGAGCCTACATATATTGGTTTTTGTTTCTCTTTTTGACCCACTAGGATTACAAAGGAGTAAATCTTGACTACAAGCTGTCAAAGTATAATCCTAAGCCACACGATCTGAAAAACATGAATTTGACACTTCAAACATCATTTACCCTTGATAATTTTACTCTTATCCTTGATCATTTTTGCAGGAGTTGTCAGACATGATGGAAGGTTCTCAAAATCAAGATGGGGAAATGCTATTGGAGTGTATCTTTTACCCTTTCAATGCAACAAAAGTGTTGCTACTCCTCTTGACTACGTGAAGAGAGCGAAGGAGTCGCTCGATAAAAAGAAGCTCTCTTTAGAGGCTCCTTTTTCTCACTATGTTATAGGCATGACAACGCACTTCTTTGGCTCAAAGGTGAGGACCGAGTTAGAACAACTTTAGCCGAGGTTGGATGGATCCTCTAATCTTCTTGAAAAAAGTCCTTTTCCTCCCCTCGCACAAAACTGTTTTAGGAGGATCAAAAACTAGGTTTTAGGAACTTGATTGAGGTTTCATACTATTGTCGTGTCACTCATTATTTGTGTGTCGTTGCTTTTTAGGTTGCCAGCAATCTCTATTACAGGCTTATCTCGAACACAACATTTCTAGTCTCAAATGTGGCTGGCCCCCAAGAAGAGATTAGTTTTGCAGGGCACATCATAAAGTTTCTGAGGGTCAACACTTCAAGTTTACCCCATGTAAGTATTCAGAGCCAAGATAATACATGGAGTGATCATGGAAAGGGTAGGGTAAAGGCCAAAACCTGTAACCTAACCTCTCTTTTATGGATTTCAAAGTTTTTACCCCCACCCTCATAAAATCTATCATTTTTCAAAATGGCACAATTTTTTCCCTTGAAGCAATATTTTAATAAAATTAAAATTTGAATTCCAATTTTTTAATAAAAATGTTCTTTTCTTATATTTTTGAAAGTTAAAAAATTTTTACACACGGTAGATTTTTGTCCTATCCTATCAGAACCCATGGTCGATTTGGTATGTCCTAAAGGATAATTCAATGGCAACAATCTTTCTTTTATAGTGTTATGATTAGAATTTGATTTCTATCGTAAAAAAAAAAAAAAAAAAATTCGGTATGGTATACTCTGTACCCGTTAGGTTAGAATCTATAGCCTATCTTATCATTTATCGGTTCTAAATTTTGTACCCTTACCCTATTTTACGAGATTGTATACTCTACCCTTATCCTACCCTATTACTCCTACCCTATGGCACAGGGTTAGAGTCTATAATGGTTTTCGTTGTCCGCTTGCTCACTTCTAGACATATATATAGCCACGAGAAAAAGTGTTGAATTTTCAGAATTTGCTATAAATATTTTTCTAAATTATTGAATATTATTAAAATGTAGAAGTTATTTATTTAAATGGGTTGGAATAAATCACTTCTGGTTATAGTTTTGATAATTTTTTAGCTGAAAATACTTTGTCATAAAAATTTTATATTACATTTTTAGACACACACCAACACCCACCCACACACACACACACACACACACACAACTAACCCTGAAAATGACCTAAAGACTAATGAACAGTTGGTTGGTGAATGGTGGATGCAGGCACTCCAAGTTAATATGGTGAGTTATGCAGGGAGGGCAGACCTGCAAATTATGGTAGCGAAGGACATAATTCCTGACCCACAGTTTCTTGCCAAGTGCTTTGAGGACTCATTGCTGGAAATGAATGATGCTGCCACAAATCTGCAGTCTTAGATTGCTCTTTGCTTTGGATTGGATGCATTCCAATTATGGAAAAATGTCCCCCCCCCCCCCAACTTCATTGATTTCTTGTTTTCAAGTTCCAACATCATATTTATATTTAGTTACCAACTCTGCGAAATCATTAAATGCATGTATTGGTGTTTTGCTAGACGAGTTTTGTGATTAAAAAAATAAATATAAAGATAATTTATTTTTAAAATAAATTTTATAATATTTAGATCAAATTAATTAAATAACTTGAATATTAATCCGTTTAACATAAAAAATATACAAAATACCCTGTAAACATTTGTTCGAATTTTTATTTTAATTTATTTAATAGTTATATAAAAAAATTGTATTAATTTAAAACTACAATCGTCCTATAATCTATTAAACTAAAAATAAAAGGAAATATTAGAGATATGCTTACTCTAATGATTGATGTACTTGTATCTTTTAGCTAATTATGCTGATATGTCGTATCGTTGCATTCCCATGCATAAAAAGCACCGAAAGGCGTTACCATTCACAACTCTTCGAACCCCTTGGTTGATCGATCATTCCATATTTTTCAGACCATAGTGCCTTTTTTCTCTCTCTCTCTCTATTTTTTTTTTTTAATTTCAGGTTCTTACGATTTTATTTATTTATTTATTTTTTACTTAACCTCTTCGTCCTTTTGAGATATAGATTTTTTTCCTTAATTTTTTTATCTATCATCTTTTTTTTTATTCATGTCCTTACTTTTTTTTAAAAAAAAATTTAACTCGATTTTTTTTCTCTTTAACTCCACCTTTTTTGATATAGGGTTTTCCTCATTTTTTTGCCCCACTTATCAATTCAGATCTATACTCTTTTTCCGCATATAGTCTTTTTTTTATTGAGTTTTTCGTCTTTTTTGAATATAAATTTTTTCTTTTTATTTTTTTGACCCCACGGATAGTAATTCTTTTATTTTTAAACTATTAATTTTTATTTTTTTTCCATTCATCCTTGCTTTTTTATTTTTTGATCCAATTTTTTTCTTAAATCTTTTATCATTTTTTGATATAGTTTTTTTTTCTTTTGTTTTTTTTTCCAACGGAATCTATTTTTTCCTATCGTTATTATATGTCATATTTTTTATTGATTTAGACAATAATTTAATTTAAATATGGAGTTAATTATAAATCTAATAAGTGTTTGTATAATGAGAAAATATAATTCATTTACGGTGATAACTAGTTTTCATTTTAAAACAGAAGTGTGGAAAGTGTTATTTTTCATAATAAAAATAGTTTAAATTTTGTCTGGATATATATAATTATAATTTGTTATGCCATTTTTTTCCATAGATTGACCGACTTAATTTATCATATAATAAAAAATTATTACATTCAATTCTAATAAAATTAAGACTAATTTATAGTCAAATTGCTTGTTAGGGCACCAAGAGTGATCAAAGACACAGTATTTTTTATTTTCATGGCTTTGTACAGATTATATATATGTCCTTTTTTATAAACTTTCTTTCTTTTTACATATTGACCTCACTGAAAAAAAATGATGATTATCTCAATGACGTCCCTTAGTTCCAAATGAAGATAAAATAATATTTAATCTTTTAACAATTTGAGTCGATTTGATTTTGTCCCATGGACGTTAATCGCTAGACTTTGAAAACAAAAATACTACATTGGCAAAAAGGAAGGCTCTTAGCATGCCTTTTCCTGCATCGGTTCAACATCCATAGCGCTTGTATAAGGAGTAATCTCGTAGAAAGAAAAAAACCCTAATCGAAATCAATGAAATGCGCCCAATTTCACTGGGTGTAAAAATTCTACTTAATCCTTTTCCTTGTTGTGTATCTGATCAAATGTTTTGAACCCATTTTATGATTGATGTCTCGAAAATTCCTGCTGTAAATTGTTGTGTAATTTAGCAGAGAGAGAGAGAGATGTATAGAGAGAGACAATCAAATATCTGCTAGATTATTCCAGGGCATGGGCCCCAAGGGAGGTTCGGGATGGGAAAACTCGAATGCCTTCATCCCCAAGGGAGGTTTAGGATGGAAAGTAGAGGGTTTGAAATTTCAATAGCACACTTGTTTATTGGGAGTTTGGTAATAGTATGCTTGTAGAGTATATTTTTGATGCATTTGCTCTGAGAAAAAAAGAAAAAAAATTTTGTGAGAGGGTTATATTTTGGACACCCTAAATGCCTCTATTCATGAATCTTTTTATGCATCAACGTTGGACAAGAAGCCAAAAGCTGTCTCCCATCATCGGGTCTCTAGGCAAAAGGACTTCGTCTAGGTCATCTTGGGAAAATTTTGGCCCTTAAAGATGGGTTATTCAATTGGAGGATTTCCATGTGCAGTGGTGTTCTTCTGTCATCTTGGGAGGGTAGATGGCGTTCTCTTGGACACGTTTGTCCTCGTTGCAGCTTGTTGTTTTCATGACCATACGGGGCTTCTTTCTTTGAGAAAGAATTAATTTACACGCGACTTATTTTCAACCCCTATCATGACGGGAGGGGGTGGAGCCCTACATGCTATATTTTTTGTCAATCCATGATGCCATGGAGCCCTACATGCTATGTGTGAAAGAAGATCCCTTGCAGTGATCATGAGTAGCTTTTCCTTCCATGGAAAAAATCATTAATTTCGGAGGTCAAATCCATGTTGAACCTGCTGAACCTTTTAACAGCCATCCACGAATATAATTGACAATGGTGGGAAAAAAGGGGTCCTATGGAAAAGCTAACGAAGTCAAAACCTGCCAACCATGGTTGCTGTTATTATTGTCCTTTCACTGATGCCTTAAACATGTTTGTTTAAAGTCCTTACAGACGTCTGGGGCACATATAATTCCTGTGCTAGCTCTTTTTAGTTAAAAGATTGTGCTCTCTCTCTCTCTCTCTGCGTGGCACTTGGGTGAAAGCTTCTTTTAAACCAGGTTGGAAGCCATGACTAGCCCTGCCCTATGTTTTTGTGACGGCTTGATGATATTAATACGAAGTTCATGATGCATTGATGAATGCTCAGTCCCTTCCAAACATATTGATTCCGGGAGAAGTAAGAGGAAATGGAAAAATTAATTACTGGAAATAGGTGACGTATCTTCAAAGTCAGTCTGTGAAGTTTTTGTATCCAGCCTCTCCCAAATGATCATGTGATGACACTAAATTTTACTTGCAAATTGGCTGGCCCATTCTAACATTGCCTTTTTTTCTTTGTAACTTGCATGAGTTTGATGCCTCTTGACCAAGTAGATACCTAAATTCCTTGAAAGATGATGAGGAAATATACGATGCAAAAAGTTTGATGCCACTTCAACATGAACAAGCAAATAACTCTGTACCATCATTGGATCTGTTGACAAAATCTTTCACTTTATGCAAGTTAGCATAGCAAACGAAATCAAATTTCTCCAAATTCAATAAATGAAGACTCATTTTTTGTGGGGTTTCTTTCTATTAAGAATGACTTGATTTAGTACAGAACCCATTCTCAAGACCTGATGAACACATAGGATGAGGCAATCGTTTATGGAAGTTCATGTGGCTAGCAGTGGGCCAGTTGGTTGATTGTGTCTCTGTGAGGGGAGATTGCCAAGTCTTCACGTGGGTCCTTGTCGAAAAAGGGGCCAAAGGTCTTCTCGGGTTGCTCCTCTTTTGCTTGTGGATGCAGGTAATACGTTGCACCATGTAAATAGTTATTCCTTATGAGTCCTAAACCCTATTCTGTTGTTTGTGTGAGCCAGACAAAGCACTTGCATAATGAATGTCGCGAATCTGGTGCCTTAAAACAACCGGAGGAGTTTACCTAGAAAAGTTATAAGTGACTATCATGACCCAATTTTCTTATGAAAGATCGCTTTGGTCTATCTATCCCAACCCAATTTTCTTATGAAAGATCGCTTTGGTCTATCTATCCCTACTTTTTTATCTGTCTCTCCCGGTTTGTTAGAAAATATTTGATAAAAACCATTATCAATATATAAACCATACAATTTTAGATCTACATATTGAATCATTAAGAAATTTATAATCGGATACAGAAACTGAAGGAAAGTATACTTGAATCCATATTTTCTATATCTTCTTTGATAATTTCCAAAATAGCAGTGATTGTCTCGATTGTCGGCCTCCAATAATTCTGAATTTGGAGCAACCTTTCAGATTTTGTACTCTTTTTAAAGAAATCTTTAACTAATGGGATGTTAAGGATAAAAGAGCCACAAGATCCAAGGACCCACGCACCCATAATTAAATTGGGAGCGACCTTTTAGATTTTGTGCTCTTTTTTAAAGAAATCTTTAGACTAATGGGATGTTAAGGATAAAAGAGACACAAGATCCAAGGAACACTACCCATATTTAAAGATAACTATGACCGATCCTCTTAATAACCCTATCTAAACCCATTACCTAGATATAAATTATTCCTTAGATTCGCACATATGGAACCACATCCTATTAGATACTTTTAGAGTCCAATATTAATCAAAATTTTAGTAGATCACTTTCCCATGGACTCATCATGATAGTCTAAATATATAATTATTTTCACATATTAACCCAACGTTGGATTATATGATCCAACAATTTCTCAATTGGTCTATATGTACATATTTATAATAGTGGTACTAAAGTAAGTTCAACTTATCTGTCACTACGAAATGTATATACAATCAATGTGGTCCATCAATCATATCAACATAGGATCAGAGAGATCTTTGTCAAATTTATCGTAACTCGACCTAACAATGGTCACATATGCTAGTATAGCCGAATGACATGAATCATGATGTGGATATGCAATATGAAAATTACATGTAATGTGATCTGTAACATGTCTATTTTCAACTAGTCTTTCCTAAACCACAGTGAGGTTAGATGTATTTAATATCAAAATGAAATCCAAAAACTGAATGTTTATTTTCGTGGAATTTAATCTCAAAATATCTTAAATTGAAATAATTAAAATGTCTATATTAGACAAGTATCTAAAATCACAAAATCCTACTAAAACTGAATATTTTGAAATGATATGACACCCATAAGAATAGTGTACACATTAATCTTTTAGGTGGCAATCCTTTAGTAGATGGATCCGTAATTATGGAGTTTGTATCAACGTGCACTAAGATGATTGTCTATTCTGAATCATTTCCTTTAGACTGCTAAGTTATTGTCACATAATAGCTTAAGTGGTATAACAATATCATCCACCATGTATAGTCCTGTGACAAAATTTTGTAATCATATTCCATAGTTGGATATCTCATAACATGCTAGCCCCATACTATTCTGACATACAATGAAATCAGAGCCAATATCTTGAATGATACTCAATTTAATACGATTTCTCATCAGTGAGTATGTTTTCTTTTGTTCCTGCAGTAATTACCGTAAGACATATTTGACTACTTTTAATGGTCTAATATTAAAGTTCTTGTTTAACATTCCCAAAGAATATACGCAATATTGAACGCATAAGGAATCTTCTCGTATTTTCTATGTATAAGGTTATTTTTTGAGGAACCGATTGAGATTAAACTTGTCTCTCTTAGTTATGGGGGTATCTCCTAGTTTATAATCACTGCATGTCATATCTTTTGAGAATTATGTCTCACAAAATTTGTGGTATACATAATTTTTACCAAATTCAACTCAAAATCGACTTGATATTACTTGATGAAATTTGTAATTCGATGGCATCGGTTTTATAGGTAGTAGAGTTTGTTCTTCCTAATAAAGATTTTCCAACACTTTCCTCATTTGTTTTTCCCCTTCACAAACTTAATATTTTCAAAAAAATCGTCGCTCCCCAACTTAAATATAGCCTGTTTATGGGATCATAAAATCTTATACCCCTTATATCTTTCAAAATACCCTATAAAATAGCAACTACCATCCTGATATCTAGTTTTCTTTCATTAAGCTATAAAAGGCGAAACCTTAGCTAGACAACCAAACGTGTATCAATACTTTAGACTCGAACGTCTTCCAATCTAGAGCTCATATGTTCTTGGTATTTATTTTAGTGGGAACTCTATTAAGGATATATATACTGTAATTTTTAATTGATATTTATTCGTACGGAAATATATGCAACCATATCAAAAATCATCTACGAATATGATATATTATCATTGACCGTTTCAAGGAACTAAATGAAATAACCCATAGGTATTCGTATGTATCGGTTCTAAGACACTGAAATCCTCTTGGTTCATATCTCCTTTTATTGATTTGTTTTTCTTTTATATAATTTACACTGAAAGTACTAATATGCAGGACTATTCATAAAATGAAGCAACAATATTCTTGATAAAAAACCAAAACTAATCACTTTGAACTCAAGAAATAAACCAGACTTTTCTATTTATGAAGGAACAAATAAAACTTGATTTGTCCAACATAGAAATAGCTAATCAAATTTTTTCTAAAAATCGAATTACAAAAGTTTCAACATGATCCAAATAGAAACCAAGTTTTCGATAATAATCTAATTTTTTTATTACTTTAACTTGTAATTTTATTATACATCGCCTATATAGATATATCTTCACCTCCAATTAATGATTGATAATTTAAACAACCCTACATAGACATAGATGTGAGTAGTAGTAAAGAAACCAGACCATCAAATATGTCATAGTATCGAAGTTAAATTAATCTTGAGAATAAACCAAACCAAGAACAACTTAGCAGATTTTTATCATGTTTTCTTATATTTCATTTCTTATCCTTAGTGGTCACTTGACTAGAGCATCGTTTTGAGATAAAAATTTATCAAGAGTGTAACTATTTCAACCTTTTTATTTTTGACAAACCATTTCTCAATATTAGCAAGAAAGATAAAGTCGTTGTAACCGACTTAGATGTAGTGCTTCTGAATGTTTCTGGGATGACCCGCTTTATCATCGTTACACACATGCAATTTGATCTCTTCCACCTTTTATTCTCCTCTTTTTTCGTGTGCAATTTTATTCATAAGTAGGAAAGGTCAAGCCTAACGTTCAGTTAAATCCATGACTCCAAGAATTCTAACTAAATTCTCTTGTTATGATTTGAAATTCTAGTCATTCAATTTAAGAATCAACCTGAATTGGAAGTATCAACAGAAATACTATGCAAAACTTAATAGGGAACAATAAATAATCAAAATCATATTCACAATAACTTAAACTAATTAATTAATAATTCAAATAAAATAATCCTATCACAGATACCGATAACTCAATTAATATTTCATCTTTACACAAAATAATTGAACTTGTAAATGATAAATAGATACAGAATCGAATATAGAAAATAAATTAATATGCCAAATTGTAAAGATTTCTTTTGTGTCGATTTACAATTTATACGCAAAACCAAATAATGATCACGTGTTTATTAACGTAAATGTGATACACATTTTGATAATGACTGCCTTCGTTGGGCCAATCTCATATTTAAGCAAGAGTTGTATATGCATATCCTTCTAGTATTTGAAATAAAGTACTTTCTATAGGAGAGTCCAATTTTGGTGGAGAGACTAAGTCAATTAAAATATCTTAACCTATATAGGAATTATTATTTTGAATTAAAAATTATATTTTTAATTAGACTTATATCCACTTTGATCAGATGGGCTTAAAATTGAAAAATTGGTCTTACTCTGGTCTAATTTCATAATCTATTTGGACTCCTAAACTTAATGGTCTAATGACACTTAAATTGGGTCTAGAGTTGGATCTGATTTTATAATCCAAACAAATGAAATTAAGTGAGCTTTTACTAAATGGACTTGAACATGAAAAATTGAGCTTTAATCCAATGGGTCTTGTAAATTGGGCTTGCTTGCGGCCCAATTCCATTTCAAAATTTAGGTCTATAAAGGTCCAGTCTCAATACCTGAGTTGGACTTGTGAGAATGGGGAATTAAAGTTTGTATGCCCATATTACATTTTATTTGGATTTTACATAAATTTGGGTCTGGACTAAATTGTACATACTTGAAGTTTGGGCCTATAAAGGCCTGATCTCAATTGTTGAGTCACATGATCTAAAGTCCAATTAAAATTTCTTCTAATTGACAGTCATTATAACTTTAATGGTCACGGTCTTACTAAACTTCGTTTTACTGACCCAGACCAACATTAAACCGGATTAAACCACTACAAAACGGTCCAAACCGGTCAAAGCCAAACTCATTTTTTTTCCATCTCTCCTTTGGGATTCATTGAAAAAAAAATGTTTCTTCATTAAATGCCGTTTTCTAATTACCACTAAAAAACTTTATGAGCATCCATTATCTACATTCATTGTTTTTGACTCCCAAAAAAATTTCCCTTAAACCATAAAATCAACAAAAGTACGAATTTCCTTTTTTTTTTTTAATTAAAAACAAAACCTTAATTTCTAATGATAACAAGAAAGACTTGATACTATTTAAAAGAGAATTTGATGAAAATCATCGTCAATATATAGACCATATAACGCTAAATTTACATATTAAGTTATTAAAAAATTATATAACCGGATACAAAAACTGGAGGAAAGTATATCTGAATCTATATATTTCAGATCTCCTTTGATAATTTCCAACGAGTATTGATTGCCTTGATTGTCGACCTCCATGAATTCTGAATTGAAAAGTTTTATTTTTCTAAAGAAATCTCTGATTGATGAGATGTTAGGGATAGAAGAGTCATAAGATCCGGGACCACAACCCATCTTTAAAGATAATTGTGTTATCCTCTTGATAACCCTATCTAAATCCATCACCCGGATAGGAATTATTCCTTAAGTTTTTGCATATGTGGGAGCCACACCTTATTAGATACTCTAGAGTCCAATATTAACCAAAATTTTAGTATATCACTTTCCTACTTTCCTATGAACACAT